>VZRW01003025.1:417664-429854 GCA_013398125.1 Aegotheles bennettii
CCCAGCACTGCAGGAGGGGTCCCATGAGAGTGAAGCAGAGGGGGAGAATCCCCCCCCTGGCCCTGCTGCTCGCGGAGCTGGGGATGCAGCCCAGGATCCCGGGGGCTTTCTGGGCTCCAAGCACACACGGCCAGCTCATGGGGAGCTTCTCCTCACCCAACACCCTCAGGTCCTTCTCCTCAGAGCTATCCTCAATCCATTCTCCACCCACTCTTTATGAGTTATATGGGAAAAAATTATTCTGAGAACCTGGGCTGATACCTGAAAGCATCCGGGTCACCCAAGTTATTCCCAGATTCTCCTTTTTGCATCCCTCCATCCTACTCCAGTTACCACATCACCGCGCTGGTGGTCTCCACTCCTCTGAGCACTGCTGGTCCAGCCTGAGAGCCGAGGAGGCAGCAGCCCCAGTGAGCAGTGAGAAGACACTGCTGCCTCTCTGGAGGCTGTCGAGCCCTCCTTGAGTTCAGCAGAAACCTGTACAGCTTTTTGAGGAAAGCAGAGCAAAATAATATCCGGGATGGTGCAGAGCATGCTGGGCAGAGGGGGCACAGCTCTGCCTCCCGTGGAGAAGAGTAAGCAATATCTGGGTTTTCCCTGCGTGGTGCCACTGCTCAGTGGAGGAGGGCTTAGGGGGGGAGTCGTGACAACCTGCATGAAGCTTGAGTGGAGAAAGCATCCTCGTGTTAAAAGGAGATGGGAATTTTTCTGGTTGTAGATGGGGAATGGTGCGTGGGGAGACCAGAATGTGGGTTACAGCAGGGTTCAGCGTGAGCTGCCGTAAAGAAAGGAAAATACTGTAAAAGGTAATGCCCAGTAGCAGCATGACTAGGCATTAGCACACAAATGTTGTTAGAGAGAATACTGCTTTCATGCAGAATAGCCCCGGAATGCTAACGAGGGCCTGTGTGGAGTCTTCTCTGCGAGGTTGTGTAGCCTATGAGGTTTTTCTAGCTGAAGAAAACCACAGCACGAAGTCTGGCTGGTTTTAAACCAATCTGACAGATTTGTCTGAAAGACTGCATGAGGAGAAACCGCTGAAGCCAGGGTCAATAACCAAGAGCCCTCAGCGGGGCCGGCTGACATGGGCTGCCACCACCTTGCTGAATGGACACTTCTGGTGGCAGCGTCCTGGTAGAGCCTGGGGTGGAACATCTCCCTTATGAGGAGAGGCTGAGGGAGCTGGGTCTCTTTAGCTTGGAGGAAAGGAGACTGAGGGGTGACCTCATCCATGGTTACAAATATGGAAAGGGTGAGGGGCAGGACAATGGAGCCAAGCTTTTTTCAGTGATGACCAATGATAGGACAAGGGGCAATGGATGCAAACTGGAGCACAGGAGGTTCCATGTGAAGATCAGGAAGAACTTCTTTCCTGTGAGAGTGCCAGAGCACTGGAACAGGCTGCCCAGAGAGGTTGTGGAGTCTCCTTGGCTGGAGACATTCAAACCCCACCTGGATGCGTTCCTGTGTGATGGACTCTAGGTGACCCTGCTCTGGCAGGGGGGTTGGACTGGATGAGCTTTCGAGGTCCATTCCAACCCCTAGGATTCTGTGATTCTGTGACTCTGTGATTCTGTATGGAGGAGCAGGAGAGAGGGGTGCTGGCACCAGAGCATCACCCAACTGACCTTCCTCACACCTTCCTTGCAACACAAGAGCTCTCCATGAGATCTCAGCTTGCCGTTTGAAATGGTGAGGGTCAAGAAGTTCCCCAACCTTCCTCCACAAGGAAGATGTGGATGATCACGAGGAGGATGCGATCTGCAGTGCAGCTTGTTTCACACCAAGGCAGGGAACCGGTGGTGGGTCTTGGTGGGCATCTACCAAGCAAGCGGCTCTGTATGTGCTGCCTTTCCTTCTCCTGTTCTCCAGGTGGCCGGGTGTCCCACTCCCTGCCTCTCCCTGCCTGCTGGCATCTCAGCAGCACTGCGTTTTCCACCACCTTCCAGTCGCTTACCCCGACTCACCAACATGTCACTTACACCACCACACGTGTCACCTTGGATTCTGGCCCATCATGCGCAGTGTGTCACCTCAGCAGAGGATTAACCACACAGAGCTTCAGAGCCAGCCAAGCAGAAAGCAAAGCATATGTCATCTCTCCTTATGTTTACAGGAGACAACATCACCTGGCACAACCAGAGACAAGGACACGCATTGAGTGATCTCCTCCTTGGGAACCAGCAGCTCCGGCAGCCCAAGGACATGGCCCCAGCATCCCCACACCCAGATCGCTGCTGGTGGAGCTGGGGCACCAGCTGCACCCACAGCCAGGAGCTCACCCGAGCCTCGTGTCATGGCAGAACCACATCCATTTCCATCGTCTTGGGACCCAGAGGGAGAAAATGCATTTCTTCAGGGCACCGCTGGCATAAAAGCACCTGAAAGCAGAGCCCAGCCTGATCCATCTCATCCCAAGGAGATTTAATTACCGAGCAGTTTGCTGCAAACTTTCCAAGCAATGCGGTCGCCTTTGCTGTGTCACCACACTTGTGGCACTCCTTTTCATCTCAATCTCTTTCTTTAATGTCTGTATCTTTTAGAACTCCTTCTCCTGCAGTGTTTTTGTGCTTGTATTTCCCACCTCTGGACAGCTCTGGTTGAGATCCTTCAGCGCTGCTCCTTCACGAGCCCTGGGAGAGCCGTGGTGCCATTCATTTGTCCCAGAAAGCCATTGTGGATGGGCAGAGAAATGCATTTATCCTCATCTTCGTTAAGATCTGCAGATTGCTGTTGCGTATCACACTCTGGCTGGCTTTTGTCTCAGCCACAGGAATACACAGCACCCGAGGGCTCATCTCTCTACCCAGATTTTAAAGCATTGTACATGTCTCATCACCAGCTCATGTCTGCACGACCTGGTGCATCAGCGTGATGTGTTACTACCTGCCACGGTGCCTGTTCGTTATCTGCTCCTTCTCCAGTGCCTGCAGTCCCCCACACCTCGTGCAGTGACAGGCTCTGGGAGAGGGAGTGGTGGAGGAACTTCCTCCTAGAGACCATTTGCCTGAGGGCTGCTTTAATATCTCAGTGGAACAAGCTGTTCTGCTTCCATTACTGTCATGGCAAGGGTAAGGTCACTGGCAGCTTGATAACAGGGCTGTGCTTGCATCCCATGACGGATCTGCACATGTCCACAGGAACATATCCTTCTCCTTGGTCAGGGGAACAGCACCCTCCCCAGTGCTAGCAATGACACTCATCGTCTGCTTGGACCACCTGCGGCTGCCAGTGATGGGGAGAAGTGGCCTCGTATCTGATTTTGGGCCATTCCCAGTGCAATCATGCTTGCAAGGTGGGCCTTCCACCTCTCCTATGCTCCCACAAGAGCACAAGGTGGGTACTCGGTCAGATATCAGAGACAGGCCAAGGGATGCTGAGCCACATCAGGATTTGCCAATCCTCTATGTAAATGTTAGCAACTTTGAATCCACATTTGAACCTTTCTATCACATACATGTGCCCTTAGTTCTGCAACCTGGAAGATGGAGGCTGGACATAGCCAAAGACTTTGGGTATCAAAACCATCCAGAGCTGCTGGCCACCCCAGTTTGCACTGAGAGGGTAAAGATGTCCAAGCAAGCACGCTGGGGAATATGGCTGTGTGCACCTCATCCATCCATCTCACTCACTGTAGGCTTACACATATGTGTGCCTGCTCACCCTGTGACTTTGGCACGTGCAACGGCTTCGGTGCATGTAATGACTGCAACACATGCAATAATTCCAGCACGTGCAATGACTTTAGCATGTGCAGTAACTTCAGCATATGCAATAATTTCAGCACATTCAAGGACTTCGGCATGTGCAATGACTTTGGCACGTGCAATAATTTCAGCATGTGTGATGACTTTGACACGTACAATGACTTCAGCATGTGTGATGACTTTAACACATGCAATGATTTCAACACGTGCAATATCTTCAGCACATGCAATGACTTCAACATGTGCAATGACTTCAACACATGCAATGATTTTGGCACATGCAATGATTTCAACACATACAATGACTTCATCACATGCAATATCTTCAGCACATGCAATGACTTCAACATGTGCAATGACTTTGGCACATACAATGACTTCATCACATACAATGACTTCAACACATGCAATGACTTCAACACGTGCAATGACTTCAACACATGTAATGACTTTGGCACATGCAATGATTTCAACACATACAATGACTTCATCACATGCAATGACTTCAGCATGTGCAATGACTGTGACACATACAATGACTTCATCACATGCAATTACTTCAGCCCATGCAATGACTTTGGCATGGCCATGTGTGCTCACCCCTTTCTCCAGCTGCTAGGTCTGCCCTTTACTCCTGGGAACCCGCGGGTCTCTGGGCTCGCAGGCAGTGTGACGAGTTGGGCAGTGGGCAAGGGGGGGGCTCATGCACAGGTCCCCGTGCAAAGTGCCTGACACACCTGTAATGAGGGTGATTGAAGGCTGAGTGCAGGATGATACAGAACAATATAAGTAAGTGGTTTTAGTGTCAGCAATCTTCAAACTTGCTGTCAAAGGGAACATTTAAACGATTTTCCTGCTACTCCAACGCATTCAGGTTATATTTATACCCAGAGAAAACTGGTGCTATAAATGTCAGGTTTGGAGAAGGGCTGGCTGCATCCATCAGAGGAGGAATTAGAAAGTAAAGAGGAATGATGTATCATTGCCAGCTGACGGACCTGTCTGGAAAGACAATCCCTGGGGCCTGACCCGTGGCCCAGGCTGCCCCAGGCGGGGGTGTCCGCCCTGGCCCCCTGTGTCTGCACGAACTGGGCAGAGCAGGCAGGGCCAAAAGCTGGCCAGGGCTCTGCGGGGGAAGTGCCTGCAGTGTTTAAAAGCCAGCTTTTAGCAGAACACGAGAGAGCTATAAAAAATGGTGAGGATTCTATTTTGCTGGAGTGAGAATAAAAATAAAAGAGATCATAAAGAAGCCTTGCCCAGCCCAATGTCCAGGGGGCTCCGTGCTGCCTTCTAGGCTTGTTCTCAGTCTCACAGCTTTCAGTGGTGTCCCTGGATCCCTTGTCCCAGCCAGGCCCCCTGCTCTGCTCAGCAGCCAGGCTGTGGAATGCACAGGACCCTGTGCATTGGGTCCCTCGCTGCCCTTGGCCTGGCAGTGCACTTTGGAAAGCCCTGATGATCTTGCTGCCGTCTCTGCAGCTGGAAGGTGGGTTTGTTCCCTTTCTGTCCAAGGGCTTCTTTGGTTGAGTCTCTGCTGAAAGTGCTCTGCTGGGCTCCCAGCCCCAGCACTGCTCTGGCTGTCAGGTTCTCCAAAGCACCAGTGGGCAGGAACAGCCCCTTCTCCAAAAGAACCCCACTTAGGAATCGCATGTGATTCCTCCCTTCTCCAGGGCATCTCCATCAAGCTCCAACCACCTTCCACTAGGGCTAGTGGCCTGTACCCCAGAGCAGGGGAAGGTGGGAGACACACACTGAGGAGTCTGTCAGAAAGGGAGGATACTGGGGGCTGGAGCAGCACAAAGTGTGAAGCTGTTGGGGGTGGAGATGGCGGACTTGGCCCTTCTTATCCCTCTGGGGGTGGCCCAGCACCTGCTTTTGGGGGAGTCAGACCAAGCAGAGCAATGTGTGTGTGTGGGGGTGTGGGTGGGATACACACAGGGAATTTCCAAAGCCTTATGCAACTCCTGGGCTGGCTGCAGCAAGCCGGAGCTTTCCAAGAGTCGTTTAGGATCTCTCAGGTAATGAGGGACGGTTCTCCAAGAGACATTCCCGGTCCTGGAGTTCTGCCAGAGCAGAGCTATTGAGAAGGTGGACACCACCCTCGCAGACCCCTCTGGGGAAAGGAGGGTCGGATGCTTTCAGTCTAAGGGCCTTTTCCCAACTCTGACATCTGTTTGGTAATTCTGTTCATGCCTGGGCTCCGCAATAAAGCCAACAAACTGTGATTTCATCGCACCCGGTGCACGGAGGGGACCTTTTGGTGGTACATATGCTGCAGTATAACAGCCTCTAGGAAGTTGCAGGGCTCAGATTGTGCTGTTGACGTAAGACGGCTTTGTAAGAAGGCACAGCTGATGTCAGCACCCCACCGTGGGCCAGGAGCGCTGCAGCTCGCGGAGCCCTGACCCAGCGCGGGCTCGCTCAGATGGTTCAGCTGTTCAAAGCATTCGGTGAAATTTACTTTTCCCCAGCAAACTTCCTGCCATATCCCATCTCGCCTGCCCTTTAAGAGCCCGTGTGTAGCCAGGGTGAGGTTGGAATAAATAGCGTGTTGTTCGCCGTTGCAAATTTGACAGAAATATGATCGTGTATTCAAACACAATCCAGGTCAAATTGGCACTGGCAGGTGAGCCAGCAGCGCACGGCTCCGGCTAAACGGGAGGACTCGCTGAAACTCAGTTAATTGCTGGGCAAAAAATCAAAAGTAAACAGGAGAAAAAATTGACATTCCCAAGAACCTTTCATATATCAGCGGGAAATCATTCCTAGTTCAGTTAATGGGTCATGTTGACAAGTCTAAGAGCAAGAAAAGGTCAGCACTGCGGGGTGTGTAGGAGAGCAGGAGGGGATTCCAGTGGCAGATGCAACGGGAGCTCGTGTCTGCCCTGAAACCTCCTCCAACTTTGCCTCCCCCCAACCATCTCTCCATCGAGCTTGTGCTGACACTTGTGCCTCCTGCCTCCGAGCCATCTGCCCTTACAAAATGCTCTGGGAACAGAGCCCATGCACACCACGGCCAAATCCTGCGCTTTGTAAAAGCACAGCACACGTCTGGGGCAAACTGCGTGGCTGCAGGACCCTTACCTTCCCTGTGCACCACGTGGAGCACCAGGCTGGCTCAGCCAGCCCTACTGCCAGGATGTCTGTGGAGGAATGGAGTGATGGGATGAGGGAGAATGGGTTCCAACTGCCAGAGGGGAGATGGAGATGGGATGTGAGGAAGAAATTCTTTGGTGTGAGGGTGGTGAGAGCCTGCACGGGGTGTCCAGAGAAGCTGTGGCTGCCCCTCCCTGGCAGTGTTGAAGGCCAGGTTGGCTGGGGCTTGGAGCACCCTGGTCTGGTGGGAGGTGTCCCTGCCCATGGCAGGGAGTGGCACTGGATGAGCTTTAAGGTCCCTTCCCACCCAAACCAATCTGAGGTGCTGTGATTTATCTGCTTTTTCCTCCCCGGACAGGACATTTTTGGGATCTCCATTCTGTGGTGCTGCTGAGAGGACAAAGGACAGGCTGGGTGGCACTGAACCTCTCTCCAACAGAGCCCAGAGCAGATGCCGGGGAAGAAGAAAAAAGACCAGGCAAACACACAGGATGTTCCTCTCTAGCACCCCCCATCCTCCCACAATCTGCAGCTCAGGGGCTTCCTGTGCCAGGCATCATTACTGTGTTGTTGGTAACCCTCTGTGGACTTCTCTTCCACCCCATCTGCCCTTGAACCTGTGAGGATTTTTAATCTCCCCATGTTCTCTACACACTTTGCACTTCCCCTTCACAGGTCGAAATGAACACACAGCAGGGAAGTCAGGGAAGCTGGCCGCTGCTTTTCTGATGCTCCGTGGAAATCAGAGATGGGGCTGAGAAAGGCAGAGGATTCACGGAGCCTGGGAACATTTGCATGGCATCAGATAGTGGAGGCTCAGGAGGTAGAGAAAGAGGGTGAAATAAAACCCTGGAGCCTCTCGCCTGGATTCAGTGTCTGTCAGGGTCAAGTTTCTGCAGTAAAAAGCAGAGAAAAATATCGTTGCCCCTTCAGGACAAGCTCAGGAGGAACCACAGCTCTGGTGGTGGGGAGCAGAAGTGGCACCCTGCCCCATCCCTAGCTCAGCCACTGCTCTCCAGCCACAGCCCAGACAGAGGGATGCTCCCAGTCACACTGCCCACAGCTCTACGCAGCAATGCTGTTGGGCATTTGTGCCTTCTGTGGTTGACTTTCAGGTGTTCCCAGCAACCCCAGCCACTCCACCAGCATAAGCAGCTGTGGGACATCACCCTATCCTAGGGCAGGGGGGAAACAGGCTCCCCAGGAGCACTGCAGTGTTCTGAGTTAACCCACATCAGCACCTGATTTCCTCCAAAGAGGGAAGGGAAACTCAGCCCATGCCCATGCCCACTGCCCAGCTCCCACTGCTCAGCTCCCAAGTAGCTCCATGAGAAGACCAGGACTCCATGGGGTCCTCTCCTTTCACTGCTGCAACTTTGTCCCATTCACCGGGCTTTTGCCTTCCCACTGCTGCCAGGGCACCCCCAGGCACTCCCAGGCTCTCCAGGTCTGCCAGACCTGAGGGTGGGGTTGCTGTGGAGATTAGTGCTTCCTTCTGACCTGAGCAGCTCACCGAGCCTCACTTTTGTTAGGGAGAGAATGGATTAGAAAGTCATATTCCTTGGTTGTAATCCTCTTTCAAAAACCACTCTGAATCCCGTGTCCCTGAGCTGAGGGGACTTGCCTCCAGCTTCTTTCCCAGCTGACACACCAGGCACCTCTGCCCTTCCCACAGCTTTTGCACCCACCAGGACATGCATGTGACAGTGCAAAGTCATCCCACACCATGGCTCAGCCCCAGTGCTGGTGGGACTGTTATTTCAGGCTCTGGACAGGCATCTGATTCTTAACCATGTCCAACCTGAATAAGAAAGGCCTCTGAGATCTGTGAGGTGTCTCCCACCCTTTCTTCACCTTCCCAGAGCCTCCTGGATTCAGTTGCTATCTCTTTTCCATCTTCTTTGAAAGTTACTCAGTCTTTTCTCCTACATCCTTTCCCTTGCAGCAGCTGAAACATCAGAGGAGTGAAACTGGAGCAGCAGGGCAGCATCATTCCCACCCTCCAGACACCCCTCAGCTCCTTCTCCATCCCTTTCCATCCATCACCACCATTGTCCAAGTGTACATCCCACGTTTCCCTACAAGCCTACCCAGCATATGGGTCAGCTCAGGTCTTCACCAGTAGGATGATTTGTGGAAGGGCTCAAATTTCCAGTCATTTGCTCTATCCAAAGGGGGGATATTGGGCTGGAAAAATTAGGAAATTCGAATGTGTCCTCAGCCACAGAGCAAACCACAGCATTGTTGGCATTGCAGACCATTAGCTGGGGCATGCCTGCAATGCATTCTCTTAGGCAGGGAGTAGCAGCTCCCAGGGTTGTCCCACAAAACCTTTCCTGGCCTGCCCATATTGTTGCTCCTTTGGGACTGCAGGCTGAGACCCAGAGCTCCAGTGGTGCTGGGCAGAAACGAGGATCTCAAAACACTTCCACGCCTCTTCCATGGACTGCAGCTCCATTGCTTTGATTTATTTTTTTATTTGTAATATTTATTTGTACTGTTGGTAATCTGTAAGAAGGAGTGTGAATCTGTAAGAAGGAGTGTGTTCTTCTCCAGGGATCTCCCCCTCTGTGCAGTTGACTTAGTGATGTACTGGTGCCCATTTAGGAGGGGACACTCCTAGATGTTTCACTAATGAGAAAAGCCTGAGAGATGAGCTAATGGCTTCACACAGTGGCTCACATGCCAGAAGTCCTGGTGGTCCCCATCATCTGCCAAAAATCCCTGGATCCAAAGTGCTTGTTGTGGTGAGACTGGGCACCATGAGGAGAATCCCTAAGGGCACTGTGGAGCTGTGGGACCCTATGAAGCAGACTGGCCACTCACATTTTGCTTGAATTCTTGCTGAGGAATGCAAACGTGGCATCACTGGCCCAGAAGCTGTGAAAAACAGGGAGTTTTCCCCCATCTCAACCCTGCAAAGCTCAGTGGCCCTTGCCAGCTTGCCTGGGAAAACTCATTTTCCATCCGCCTGACGATCAGGAGTGCCCCAGGGCAGGGTGGGGAACGTGGAGTCTTTGCAAAGCGTGGTGGTTTCATTTCTGAATCTCATAAATCTCCCGTTGGGCTCCAAAGCAGGTGTGAAATACAAGATGCTCCTCATGTGTCCTGGAGCTGGGCAGGATTTACTCGACACAAGGCTCTGGATGCACATTCCTTATCTCCTCGACAAGATTTATAGAAGCCCAGAGATTTATTCTGCCTGTAAAATTCTGTTAAATGTAGGGATGAGTTGTGCAATGACTATTGTTTGGGAATGTATTGTGTCTGCTGGCAGAAAAATGGTCACGTCTGTCCCCGATCTCACACCGCTGCCAGGTGCGCTGGGACAGCGGCGAAGATGCACAGGGAGGGATGCACGGAGCCACCCTGGTCCTGCTGAAAAGGGACACATGGGCAAAGGGGGGGATCCCACCAGACGGACCCAGCCAGGGAGGATGATGGGGGAACCATCTCTGGCTGTGCAGGGAGTGAGGGGCTCACAATGAGCCCAACCCTGTGGTTTGTGAGCTTGATTCTGCAGCACGGCGCCCGCTCGGGGCGGGTGATGGGTGAGGACATCCATGGTGGGATGTGGGCAGATTGCCCATGGAAATAGCTTCCCAGAGGACAGGCTGCAGGCACCCAGCTCCCCAGGCTGGGCTCATTAGCTGGCAGCCTCGGTGCTAGCTGGGGGAGGTGGCCCTGGGTCTCCCAGCAGAAAGGCTCTTTTGATGGAAACGAAAATTTTCGCTTTTGAAAAACCTGGAGTCAGGGAATGAGCCTTGGGGTTACCATGGAAACCCATCGCTGAGCTGCGCCGCAGCAGGAGACACAGCCACAGTGTCTCTGGGTCTGCGGTAGCAGAGCCTAGACGAGCACGAGCTTACGGCAACAGCGTCTCAGAGACACTCTGGGTGCATCCCTGCACCCCGCGTGAAGGCAGCCCTGCATCTCACCGGGGCTGGGGAGGTGGAAAAAACCATCAGCTGCCGGGATGGATTGGGTTTGGGATGATGGGAATGGGCTGAGTGTCAGAACATGGCCATGCTCATCAGACCACGGGCCACCAACCCGGTGGGTAAACAAATCACACCAAGCAGCAACGAGCTGCAGCCTCGAACAGATTGGCTCTGAGTTATATCTCGAGGAAGATCAATAGAACAAATCATACCAGCAGAACAATATGAGAGAGCCCTGAAAACCCCAATTACTGAAAACCTAATTAATGTGTTTTTAAACAAACTTTATGGCAATGCTTCAAACAATATTAACAGGGCCACAAAAGTTTCAGAAGGGCGGCAAAACCATTCTTCAGCCCGTGGCAATAGGGTGGGAAGGAACCCAAACCAAGAGTGAGAATGGGAAAGAATTGCTTCGACACAACCACAGCTGGGGAAAAGCAAGTGCTCTCTCCAACACACAGCACAGGGACTCCCATATGATACCCCAACACCCCACAGGGCTGCAGATCAATAGTCTCAGGGAAAAACAAGGAACAAGAGTCTCGGAGTCAGGGAACAAGGAATGGAGAAGGAAAAAAAATAATACATTGCACCAGCTCCCCCAGTCCTTCTAGGAAGAAGGTAACCAGACAAACGGATGCGAAGCCCAACCTTCCTGAAAGGAATCTGACCCGGAAACCCGACCCCTGAAACAAGACAGCATCCTTGGAAAAACAATGGCATTTAAATACAGCTCCTGGAATCCAGCCACAATGCTGGAGCAAGAGGGAAGCCTTAGCCTGGTGGAGCACAGGACACCGTGTGCCCCAGCTCAGGCACAGCAGAGATGCTGACACACACCCCACACATATCCAAGGTTCCATCCTCGCCTGTCCAGCTGGACACACCCCCCAGCAGCAGCAGGGTGGAGGGTGTGGGCAGTAGAGGAGCCCCTGCACAAGCAAATGGTCCTGTGCAGCAGACACCATCATCCATTCAAGTCCAATTGGATCCCTCCCCGAGAACAAACCAGTAGCTGCATCTATAGCCTCAGATGTTCAATTACAAACAGAGGGAGGTGTTCGCCTGCTTCAGAGACTGCAAAAAAAGAATACAATTTGCTACATGAAGGAACTGGTAGAAAATCATCTGACAACGCTGAAGCCGTGCACTGATCCATCAGGCAAGGGAGAAAAATAAACACGCACACAAAAAATATATATATTAAATATATATACATATAAAATATAATATAATATAATCACATAATAATTAGCATGCAAAGGGGCCCTGGGGCTGGTGGGAGGAGCAGGACCCTGGCCTTCCACACTGCACCAATGCTGCTGACCAGCCCCCTTGTAGAAACATCATGGGGCCCCAAGATGAAGGAGGCCCAGAAACCTGGAGCAGTGCATCTTACAGGGGGTGCTGGGGAAAACAGACATTTAGGATAGCAGTGCTGGGTCC
>VZRW01003025.1:433981-480324 GCA_013398125.1 Aegotheles bennettii
CCTGCCTCCACCCTGGAGCCTTTGCTGGGGAACGGTGGCGGTGCCAGCTGACCTTCAGGACCTGCCACGCCTTGCCAGGATTTATAATCTGAGATACCAAATGTTTACATCCATTTCTTCCTGCAGCACGTGCACAAAAACACCCTAAACCAGAGCCTGCGGGACAGACTCTCCAATGAGACATCCCACACTATGGGCTATTCCCATCACCCGCAGTCCCAGCAGAGGACACGTTCATTCCAGGACAGCCTCCTCCACCCCAAGCCCCTTCCCAACCCATCACCCTCCACCACCGCCACCGCCTCCCCTCCTCTTTGCTCCCGGATGGACCAGCTGTCTCTCCTTCTCTCTCCCAGAACATCCCCCACAGCCGTTGCTGGCTCTGACATCCCAGGGTTATTTAATGTATGTTTTGCTTGTTGTAAATGCAATTTGGTGGCTGGAAATGGAGAGGAAACCACGTGAGCAGCAGCTTCCCTGCGGACCTCTGCCTCGCTCACAGCCAAGGTCCCTCGAGCAGCCGGGAAGGGTTTCAGCCCCTGAAAGCCCTTTCCTGGATGCTCAAGGGACCTCGGCTGTGAGAGAGGCAGCTGCTGGGAGCATCTCAGAGCATCTCTGCCTGACAAGAGTTAATGCATTAACTCCGCTTTGGAGGGGTCCCCTCTGGCCACAGCCACCTTGTCACCCCCCTGTCCCCGCAGCGCTCAGGGTGTCGGGAGGGGCAGTGGGGTGAGGACCAAGAGCATGGCTTTTCCCAAATCCAGCAGCGCTGAACTTACAGGCAGATTAATTTAGCATGAACGAAATGCTATTGCAACACAAATGCCCTGCAGCCAGAGAGACCAGGCTTTTCTCAAGCTTCTCGTTGTTGGGGTTTTTTTTTTGCTTTCCAGAGAGAATGTTAGTCAAAGCAGAGCTGCCATCGGCTCGGGGGTGCCCCCATGCCCAGGGGCACAGGGGTCAGTGGGAGGACAGGGGCTGAGGGAGGCAGAAGGCAGCGGAGGGTCACTCAGAGAGCCTGGGAGAGGGTCTGCAGCCGGTCCCTGGTGAGAGCAGTGCACGGAAATGAGAGGCAGGCAAGCGAGGGATGCTGCCAATAGCTATTACTGCCTCTAACACAGGGCGGGGGGAATGCAATCCCCAGCTGATCTGGCCTGATCCAGTCTGAGTAAGCAGGAAGAGAAGGGTGCAGGCTCTGCCCCCGGGTACGTGCCATGGTCTCACCCTGCCGCTGGGCATCCTCCAGCTCCGGGTTGTTTCTGGGTGGTTGTACAGCTGCACGAAATATTCACTCTCCTCTGTAAAAGAGTCAGCCCACAGAACAGCGCGACGCAGGCGCCGTGCAGGGTGCAAGCAGAGGGTATGACAGCCAAGCAAATAGCACTGCAAAACAACCACACAGGGCTTCCAGAGTGGTGTCCAAGTGGGCTCACAGCAGGGCTGAGGCAGCCGACATCTTCACGGGCTGAACTGCTGCTTGCTGAGATGAGTTAACTGAGGGTAGACGAATCATGAGCAGCTCTAACGATTCACTGAACACCCAGGCATGTGAGGAAGACCAATCCTCCAGCACACAGCCAGCACCTGGCTATCAGGAAGGAGACCCAGAGATCAAGGTGGAGGGTGCTCTCAAAATATCACCCTAGGAAGGGGCAAAACAGCTGCTCAGGGGATTATGGATTATTAGGAAAGGAGTTGAGAACATCATGGCTGCTTCAGAATCCCAGAAGCTGTAGGTGCCTTATCATCCTCCCCTACATCCCACGGAGGTGGGACCTGCAAAGGGTTTGTCCCACCAAAGGCACTGAAAGAGCCTAAACCGAGCATGAGGAGGGAGGACACCGGAGGGGACGAGCGTGAGAAAGGGACCAGGAGCAGCTATTCAAGCGCCAGCCCGCTGGACGGGCGGCAGCCCGAGCATACAAATTCATCCAGTGCATAATTAAAACCTGCAACTCGTTGCCCTGGGAGGTGTTTGGGGCCAAAAACATAGATCTGAAAAGAGATTAGACAAAGCTGTAGCACTGAACATGATGATCCGGGTACAGCTTCCAGCTCCGAAAGCTCCTGCAAGGCTGTCTGTGGGATGCTGGGGGAGGGTTGAGAGGAGCAGGACCTCTCCAAACCTCTGCTGTTTCTTACACCCTTCCCCTCTGCATCCTCTAACGTCCATCTGCAGGCTGACCGCTGGGCTACAGCAACCTGTGGCCTGAGCTGTCATGGCCATGTTATGGCCCTGGTGATCTTCACGCACTTCCCTGCTCTCACGCCTGCTCTGTGAGAGAGCAGCTCTCTCCTGGGAGCCCTCCCCGCCAGGCTGCTCAGTGCCAGCAGCTCGGAGCAGGGATTGCATCAGCCCCAGCATGGCCAGCGCTGCGCTGAGCATCGCTGCTGCAGCACAGGCAGTGCCACCAGCAATGGCACTCCCGGGCATCCCCCCTTTGGTCACACAGCTGCAGCCACGAAGTTATCATCTCTCTTCCTGAAAATGAGAATTCAAACACAGCTGAAAATGTTGGAAGGGTTGCAAGTTGCTGGGGTTTGCCAGAGCAGTCCACAGGGGAGGAGAGGGCTGTGTTCTGTGAGTAGTTACCCCCAGGTACCATTTTGGGGTTCTACCTGCAGGGGAGATACCTGCAAGCCTTCCCAAGAGCCAGGTAGATACCATGCAGGAGTTGGCAACCTTTCCAAAGTGATGAAGACAGGTTCGTTTTTGCAAGGTGTGCGTGAAATTGTGTTTTTCTGACTTAAATTAGAGGTTAAACTCACTGAAAGCTGAGTGATGGTGTCTCTCTTGGAGACAGTCAGCTGCTCCATGGCATCCTCCCAGAGCACAAGGCAGGTCCAAGCTGAGGTCCAAGCTGCTGTCTCACCCGTGTGCCAGCTCCTGGGCCAGTTCTGGTCATGCTATTTACCATTTTATTTCTTTGCTCTAAAACTCTGACTTCTGGATAATCATTGCTGCTTGTCTTTCCCATGCAACATGTGAGTTCTCCACCCGGTTCCCATTCCACCCTTCAAAGCTGGCTCCACTTTTAATTTACAAGGTGGCAAACAAAAGTTGTGTCTTTTACTTTGCATTCCTTTCATGGCAGCTTTCCCCTCTGCCTTTGTTTTCCTGCCACCACCGTGGATCAAGGTGATCCTTCTGCTGGCAGCAGGTGGTGGAACTCCAAGGCCCCTTCCCTGAGCACGGCACGTACAGGTGAGACAGTTTTGTCTCCTATGCATGTTACTTTCCACTGAAGTCGAATGACACCAGATCATTTTCTGGCCCAGGCACTCAGTCCCACGACAACATTTGGCAGCTCCTCACAGTCAGATTTTGTTTGCTTGCCCAAATTAATTTTATGCTGCCTGTGAGTTCCGCAAGCTCACTGCTCCCTGCCTTCCCAGGCCATTTGTGCCTGTACTCAGCACCGCAGCCCAGCTCTTCTTTTGACTTTATGGGCCAACTCCCTCCCACCTGTGAAAATCACTAATTCTTTGTAGCCTTTCTTTCCTATTTTTCAATCAGGAGAATTACCCGTGAGAGGAATTTCCTTTCTGACCCATAACAAGTTAATTTCCTGACAAGTCTCTGATGAGGGACATTGCCCAAAAGCATTTTGAAAAGCCTAACAGTTTATATTGACCAGATCACCCCTGTGCACATATTGATCCCTTCAGTGAGCATTAATGGATTTCTGATGCATGATTTCCTTCCACAGAAACTGAAGAAACTTTCTCCTATGTATTCATTTATTCGATAGCTCTGTTCCTTGTTACAATTTCTACCTATTTGCTTGACACAGAAGCTTGACCTACTGCTCTCTAAGATTCTGCATCCCATTTAATACTTTTTTTAAAACCCCACAAACCCCCCAGTGTCCCATTTGATACCTTCCCTCACTTTGCTTCGGGGACCATTTTAAGCTGTAGGTTATGTATTACAGTTGGTAGATGGGAAATGTCATCTTTTCTTTCCATACAATTTTTGGGTGAATCTCCCTGGTTCTGGCAATTAGTTCCTATTCATGCTGCCAAGTTGTTCTAAAATCTTTCTTATAACGGCACTTACATTTGAATCCATTACTTTGATTTTCTAATATCAACCTGGAGTGTTACCTGAGGCTAAGGCAGCCTTGGGGAACCGAGGAGTCCCGTTTTCTTCCTCTTCCCCCTTTCTTTTTAATTTCCTTCCTGACTCTCCTTTTCTCCCTGGGACTGGATTTCCCTCCTGCCAACCCCAGTATCTCCTCCGGATTTCCTCCCCCTCCTGCCAGCCCCAGTATCTTCTCCGGATTTATAGCCTGACTGTGTTCTCAATTAGTATGTTCCTTCCAGCTTTTATGGCTTCCAAGTCACAACATTTTCAAGACTACGGCAACATATTATAGACTGTACATGTAAAATAGGTATTAACTGCATCTATATCTTCCTAGACTCATAATTTCCATCTTCTGTTGAGCTCTCCAAAGACTACACAAGGCTTGGAGGCAGATGTGACTCTCCAAATTACCTTCCCTGGTGCATCTTGTGGAACAAAAGACCTTCCTGCCATTAGCCCCCTACCCTTGCTCCTCTTGTGCAACTGTACTGAGTTGGGAGTAAATGCAGATGCCCTTCCAGCACCTTCCTGGCTGTTTGCCTCCTCCTTCAGCTCCTCAAGAGCTGCTCAATGCTGCAGGGCCCTGGTCAGAGCTGTCCCTCTCCCCAGGACAACCTTCAGTGCTATTCTCCAGGATAAGGGGAATGTGATGGGAAGCTGACCGCTGAGCTTTTGGAATAGCTCTTTAATAAGAGCAGGATGGGGTGAGGAATTGGTTTGTGGATGGAGACAGAGCAGCTGCCTGCCGAGCTGGTATGAAATGTCCCGGAGCAATGGATTGCTCTCAGAGAGGGGCTCTGCGCTGCAGGATCTGCCAGCTGTGTGTGTGGGCATTCAGGAGACTCTTTCAAAATCTCCCAGCAGTGTCCTGACCACTGACTTGCAGTGTCTGCAGGCATGCTCCCCAGGCTGGACACCATCAGCACCCTTAGCGGGGCTGCTGAGCTGCTGGGGGGAGCAGGAAGGAGGGGTTTGGTTGGAAAAGCATCTCTGTGGCTCTCCTGGCTTCGCCCCTGAGGGAGTTTGATGCAAAGCAGCACCAGCAGACACTGAATAGACTCTTTGGATTTCCCCTCAGCCTTTGTCAGGGAGTTCTTCTAAACCGCCTGCCTGCTAAGGGCTGGTTCGTAAATGCAGCTTTTCTCCTGCTACATCTCCTTCTCTCTCATTGCCCAACTTTATTAGTTCATGAAATGAAGCTGAACATCCCTTAGGAAAAGACTGTAAACCCTGCCTGACTCACTAACTTCCTCGGCTGTAAGCTGGGGTTGTATGACCTAACAAGCACGTGGCTTGACGGACCAATTCAGGACCGAAGAGATAAATGCCTGGGAAGATCACAGAGAGTGGTTTGCAGTGGTGGAGGAAGAGTTGCATGCGAGATTACACTCACACCTGACATGAGGCTGAAGCTTCTTCGAGATCCTGTTTGCAGTCCCAGACTTGTAACACGTACAGGACTGAAAGCTCTGCTGGTGGAGTGGAGATGCAGTGGAGCAGCAGCTTGGTCGAGGTCTCTGCAGTCCTCTCCTAATCATGGAATCATAGAATCATAGAATCATTATGGTTGGAAGGGACCTCCAGGGTCACCAAGTCTGACCTTTATCCCATCATATTCCTGCCCATTAGACCATCAGACCATGGCCTCAAGTGACTCATCAACCCGTTTGTTGAACACCCCCAGGGACGGTGACTCCACCCCCTCCCTGGGCAGCCCATTCCAGTGCCCAACCACCCTCTCAGGAAAGAACTTCTTCCTAATCTCCAACCTAAACTTCCCCTGATGGAACTTGAGGCCATTTCCTCTCGTCCTGTCATCAGCAATTTGGGAGAAGAGACCAACACCAGCCTCACTACAACCTCCCTTTAGGTAGTTGTAGAGGGCAATGGTGCAATGCCCACGAGCACAGATGGCTCAAGCAGTCCAGCGATCAAGAAAAATCCATTCTCCCTACAAACTCAGCTTAAACCCAAATATGACAAAAATCCAAAATCCTACACTATTGAAAAGACAAAGCCACATGCACACCCAATTAATTCAGGGCTCGTAAATGAAATTAGAAAGGCATAAATCTGTGTGATTCCCAGAAAACCTGAAGGGTGAGCGGCAGGCAGCGAGGCCATTACAGAAATGGCAGTGAAGCTTTCAGGAGGAGCTCGACGTGCACTTTGGCAAGGTGGATGACAGGATCAGCAAGTTGAAGCTTGTGGCTTTTATTAAACCATTTGGACATCAGGAATGCAATGAATGCCTTTTGGTGTTAGTTCTGCACCCAAGGCATTTGAAAGAATAATGGCACTGATCTTGGAGGCGTTTCAAGAAGCTGAAATTAGAATGAATGCTGTTTTTAATTTGGACTAACGAGCTTAAAGAGCAAAATGAAAGACTCCCAGCAATTTTGCAGAGTCAAGACACTTAACACTAAGCTGAGGAACATCAGAATCTGATCTTTGCAACTGTTTTCCATCTTATGTACAGAAAGAGCAAACAAGACCCAGAGTCTGATTCAGATTAAATGGTTAATTATTACTGCTATTGTTGAACCCTGGCAGTGTAGCAAATCAGTGATGTACGGGGAAGAAATAAAGCCAGCCTTGCTGTGAGCAGCCTGCAATCCAAGGGAGGATACGGAGAGCACCAGCGACTCACAGCATCACGAGTGTATTTATTAGTGTCATCTCACTTCTCAGGAGATTGACAGAAGATGGGAATCTTTAGCATGGACTTGACTGGAGCGAGATGATAGCCTGGGGGCCAAGCACAGGGTGAGTGTTAATAAAAAAAAAAACACACACAAGAAATGCCCAGATTTATTGGGATGGTCACCTGCTCAGCAGAACTCACTCCAAATCTGTCTGTGGTAGATAAACCCCGAGGGATTTGCTGGACGGTGACATTGTCTCATTCTGAGCAGTCACACTAGTATTAAGTTAAAATTAAAATACCTATTGCCTTGCAACAACAGGCTTCAAGGTTTGCTTGGAGACCATCTGGCCATATTATCCAATAAAAATATGCAATTACAATTCCGGCAAGATTTCTGCAGCGAGGTGCAAAAAAGAAAATAAATGTTCCCAGCTGTGTCAGAAAGTCTGCTTATCTGAAAGCCCTTGCACCGGCTCCCTGTTTCTTGAGAACCAGGTCTTTGCAGCTGCTGCTTGAACTCCCTGGCACAATGGGGAAAAAAAAGAGGTCTGTGAGGACTTGGGTACGGTGCTTCCCACGGTGGGGACCTCAGGTGGCTGAGCAGCACTCACAAGATGTGTCTTTCTTCACAGGATCAGCTTCTCAATCAGACAAGCATTGCTGTGCACTGGATGAGCAGTTTGCTGGTGTCACTGTGTGGCATATGTGGTGACAGGGCATGGTGGCACTCAGGCATGGTCCCACTTAGGTAGTGAGAACAAACCTGCAGGGCTGCATCCCTCAACTTGGCAAACGTGAATGTTAATGGGAGGCTGCAAACGCGTGAGACCAACCCGTGTGGCGAGCCAACCTTCTCTGGAAGCTTTTCCTCCTCTTCTCCTCCTGATATCATACATGTTGCTGTTCCTCTCATTCAGTGGCTGTTCGCTCTTGGTTTTGCATTAGCTTTGCCCCTGCTCCATCTCTCACATGCCCATGCAACCCACACATGCAGGCAGGTGGAATCATAGAATCACAGAATCATAGAATCATTATGGTTGGAAGGGACCTCCAGGGTCCGCAAGTCCAACCTTTATCCCATCACATTCCTACCCATTAGACCATTAGACCATGGCCTCAAGTGCCTCATCAACCCGTTTTTTGAACCCCCCCAGGGACGGTGACTCCACCACCTCCCTGGGCAGCCCATTCCAGTGCCCAACCACCCTCTCAGGAAAGAACTTCTTCCTAATCTCCAACCTAAACTTCCCCTGATGGAACTTGAGACCATTTCCTCTCGTCCTGTCATTAGCAATTTGGGAGAAGAGACCAACACCAGCCTCACTACAACCTCCTTTTAGGTGGAAATGGCCAGTCCTTCCTGTGCCCTGCCTGCTCTCCCACCACCACGCACCCACTGACACGGTGGCACTGCCAGCGGGCTCCCTTTTGGGGATCATCCCCTTGGACTGGGATTTCCTACTCTTCCAGATGGTGCTGTCCAGGGGAATATTTAATTGGTTTTCCCATGGAGCCTGAGCTAATGCTGGCAGGAACATCCCATACCTTCAACCAGGATTCAATGGTGCCTCTTACTACCTTGCAGTGGAGGTTTCTAGTTGTTTTCTTCAAGGAAACTCTTGTGCCTCATTAACATGAACCTCAGTGTTTCAAGTGGAAATGAGCAGGTAATGGGCTGTCTAGTTGGCCAGGACAGTGGTGCTAGTGTGAGATACCCTTCCAGATGTTGGGGTGAGAGAATCTGAGGTGTCTCTCCCCACTTCCCCAAGGCTGCATTTGTCCAGGCTCCCTGGGACACCATGTGTTAACTAGTCCATGCCCGGCCAGCCTGGGGACCACTGCCTAGGTCAGCAGCTGCCCCCTCAGACCTCTCAGTCCATCTGTTGCCCCTAACACCCTGCCACAATGTGCTGAGCCCCACTAAGTTCCTGTTTTAAACTGTGCACCCTGAAACTACAACCCTTGCAACACCAAGGTGGAGAGAGGCAGAGCCCTGGAGGTGGAGCAGGTTTGTCTGCTGCAGCTGGGCAGAGCCACAGCCTTCCTTGGACAAAGCAGAAGACATCTCAGCACCGTTCCCAGCTCTGGCCTGGAACAGCACAGGCAAGGAGCGAGGCCCTCCCTTCCAGCCTGCCCCACTCTTTGTCCTACCCCTGGCCAAGGGGGTACAGGGTCAGGGTAAGGAATGTCCCATCTGGCCTCTGTGGCAGGGCAGGGAGGAGACACATCCTGATTTCTTATAACAACAATTAAAGTGTGGCTGAAAACCACTTGTTTTCCTTCAAGCTCCATCTGCACCCCTATTAGAGCTTTCTCCCTTTTCATCCCCTCCTTCCTGAATCCATCCACTCTTCTCCCTTACACTTACCAGTAACCAGAAAGTGCCTGGCCAGAGGAGCAGAGGGGATGTGCATGAAGCCATGGGCACAACCTGCACTTCCCACCTGAAGGGATGGCAGCAGCAGCAGAGATCGAGCTGCAGCTGGGACTGGGGGCCGTGGTGTCTGCTGCAGCGTGGGATGCAGCACATCCCAGTACACGGATACTGCAGCCTCTCCATCCACTCCGGCATCCCTCTTCTCCTGGCTCCCAAGCCCACTTCCAGCCAGGAGCATGCACAGTGCGCCGCATCCTCCCTCCCGCTCGCATCCCGCTGGGAGAGGACATCAAGGTGAGGATGGGAAGCTGGGTGGGATCTGCCAGGCTCTCAGGGCCAGCAGGGCGGGGAGGCTTGAAACAATCCAATTTAGCAGGCGCTGCTCACAGGGACATGAATAATGGGAAGTTGATGCTAAACTGGAGCCATAATTTTCATACCAGTGCAAACAGATCCAAATTGTGATAAAAGGTTTTCATCTGCGGAGGCTTGGAGAGGCCCCTGTGCTCTGATTTACTGCGCCTCTTAATGTCGCATCTGACAGCACTTTGCAAACAAAATGTTCTGGCCATAAACTAGCAGGAGAGTGAGTTAGTGAGGNTTGCTCGGGGATCACTGCAGTGTTGGCCGATTCACCTGCGAGGGCAGCAGCAGAGCCTGTCGGCAGAGACCCAGGTGGGACAGGAAAGGAAGATGAGACCGAATGCAGAGAGGCAGCCAGACTTGTGAAGCTCACAGGGAGGCACCCAGCTCCTCCTGCCAGCCTCCACGGGAGCTGCATGTCCAAATGTGGGTATCCCCACCCCAGAGGTGCCGGCTCCTGCTCTCCTAAGTCAACAGAGACACAGAAGCAGGGGACCTGGGTGCTGTGGCTGTGAGGATTCCTGGCTTGACAGGAACACAGGTCAGCCAGGGCTGCTTCACCTGCCCTCATCTGCCACCTCCTCTTCCCCTGCCACCTTCCCCTTCTTCCGCCAGGGTGCTCGACCCCAAGCTGAGACCAGAGAGCCCCACATCTCCATGGGAAAGATCTCCAGACGAGGAGAGAGCAAGCAAAGGAGATCACAGAGTCCACCAGGAGAAGTGGACATCTCTCTTGCCTGGGAAGGAGCTGTCTTCTGCCATGATCTTCCATTTCAGGCCCAGAGATGGACAGTTGAGAAGCCCACTACTGGGACCAAGCTGGTCTCAGCAAGTGTGAGACGCTTCAGCTCCTGGAGTCTGGCAGGGGTGCTGGCTTAATTGGGAATACGGGGAAAGAAGCAAGAGCTGCAGGCTGATGGATCACAGCCCCCAGGCGTCTGAGCACGCAGGCTGCTACGTTTTGCACCAGTGGAAGCTTTCTCAGCCTGCTTGGCTCCATTCCCAGATATAATGAGCTGCAGTAATTGAGCCCGGAGGTCAAAAATGTGCAGCTCTCTGTTGCCAGAGTGTAGAGGGCACTGTCTTCCACGCAGGAAAGACCTGGCAAAGGTGATGTCTTGTCTCCATGGATATTTGGATGTTGAGCAGCATGGATGGTACTGAATTGACCAAGAAACCTTCTGGGAACTGTAGTGCCAGGCAAAGAGGTCAGGCCCAAAGTTGATGTGCAGGGTGATGCTCAGCTCTGGCCACAATTCTGCCTGGACACACAGCACACCGGAGCAGTGCCAGGAGGACCCCAAGCGTGCTCCAAGGTGCTTGCAGGAGCTTGGCCCCTGGCTGGCAGGCTGCCTGGCTGGCAGGGAGGGCAGGCAGCCCACGCGTACTGTTTCCACTTCCCCTTTTCTTCCTGCCAGCTCAAGGGTAAGATGGGATCTCATCCAGCTTTTGTTGTATTCGATGCCGGGCTGGAGCTCTGCTGGTCACGCTCAGCTCCCCGAGTCAGCAGAGAGGAGTAGGTGGGGGTTTGTCCGACCTACCTGAGGGCAAGAGAATTATGCACTCAGCAAGACTGAGTAGGTCTCTGTGGGAGCCAAGTCCATGCTGAAATTCAGTCAGATGGACCATGGCTTTTTTTACTCCCCAAACCTCGTGACCAAGTTCAGTTGATTTGTTATGCTCTTCCTTGTTATGCTCTTCCTTAGTCTTTCCATCACCTTTCCCTTTCTCTCCAGCCAGGGCAGAACCTCCTGCCAGGTGAACATCATCACTTCTTTAAAACATCTCAGTGTTGTCAGTTGGTGGTTCAGAACTGAGGTTTCTGAAGGGGTCCCAGTGCCCAGCCTGGTGAGACACCAGGGAACCTGCAGCACTGTGCTACACGCTCACTTAGCACGTAACCTACCCAGCAATGCTCTGACTAAGCGCTGACACATTTGTCATCCGAGCTGCCTCCTGTCCCCTGGGAAAAGTAAATGACATTATTGTAACCCAGGCGGTTAATATCAGGCCCTCCTGCCTCCTGTCCCCCGCATGTGCAATGACCACTTCAGCGCTGAAGGCAGATGAGCATGTTCTTAATGACATTCCCAGCAGTGCATCCTCGCTCTGGAGAGGACTAATCCCTGTAGCCATTCATAATGTGGCTGAGAGCAAGCAGACTGGGATTTGCTTCCCCATCTTTACATGTCAGGCCCTGCTCATGCTGAGGAAGCATCAAGCTCAGCAGGGAAGGAAAATGGAATGAAAATACCCCAGGAGACCAAATCCTATCTACCCCTTACTCCTTACCATGTGCTTCTGTAATTACATACCATATAGTTACATACAAAAAATTCACATTATAGCATTTGAACTTCAGTTTTCTCACCCAGAGTCAAATTCCCCCGTGGTGCACATTGGACCTCACCATCCTCCTGCATCCCCACCAGGTGTGTCCAGGGCCTTGGGCAGAGACAACCCCACAGATGGGTTTGCCTTTGCCGAGGGGTGAAGAAACCCACGCAGTTTTTCCCAACAGTTTCCTTTCATACAGCAGGGATTTATCCCCCTCCACCATGTGTAGAAGGTCTGATTGGGCAGCACTGTAACGAGTGACAGTAAACGGAAATTTTTAAGGGCATCATATAATATTTCATTTGAGGACATTTTAATAACTTTAAATTTTCAGCCTTTCAGAAGAAGAAAGAAATATAGAAATATTAAAATATGAATTTATAAGAATATGAAACGATTTGTGCCCCACATCGGGTGCCAATTAATCTGTCACAGGTTCAGCCAATAACCAGGTAACAGATGCTCTCTGTTATCTCCCCACCACCCTCCCAGGGGGAGGTAACAGGGCAATAGGGGAGAGAGGCTTTGAGGTGGGAAAGAAGCTGGAACAGTTTTAATGAAACAGGAAAAAATAACAATAATAATGATACTAATAATACTAAAGATGGTGAATTATATACAGAGATGTAAATGTATTCAGATATATAAATGAAAATGCAAACCTGGAGCCCGCACTGCCCAGCTGGTAATTATGGCCAGACTGGAGAAGTCCCAAACTGGGCTCAGCAATGGATGGGGATGCCTGGGCCCAGTGTCCATAAAAAACCCTCAGAGCAGCTGTGCTGGTTCTACCAGAGGAAGTGGGGACAGGCGACCTGTCCCTGTGCACCACGTTCTTCTCCAGGACACAGGAACACCAGCAGTGCAGAGGTGACCCCAGCCCTGCAGCACATGTCCCTTCTTATCTGGACCACTGGAGGTATTTACTGTGACCAGCTGAGGGGACATTTGAGGTTCAGTGTTTGCTATGCACATCAGCACGTCACCCCGTGGACACAGACTTATTGCTCCTGGTCCTTGTTCCTCTAGGAAAGCTTTTGCTGAAAAGTTGCTGATGCTGCCACATTTTACTTGGTCTCCACTTTGTCACTCTCACCATGCATTGCCCTGGAGTGAGTCTGGGAATGCCCATGATGCTGGGAATGGTTCTGGGGTAAAATACAGAACATGAAAGAAAGCTATTCAATGTTTGCTATGGAAAAAGGACACCAAAGTCTGGATCCTGGAGCAGACAGGCTCTGGCTCTGACCCATCCTGGTGGTTCTGGTGTTCCCATGTGCTCCAGCATTCGCAGGACAATTCATCTGGCAGTAGATCTCTGGAAAAATAAGGAAGCCATAAAGAGAGGGCTCCAGCTTCCAAGAAACTGGCATAATGAGGGCTCATGAAATACTGTTGTGTAGCAAATGAATTTGGAGATAATTTTCCCCAGCATACAAGAGACCAATGAGTTCAGTGTCCCAAAATGATGGTGGTTTTTCAGTGCCCATGGTCTGGAGTTTTGAAGGCTGCACAGCCACATCCAAGACCTAGGCACAGCCACGCTCAAAGGGACTTGGAAGCCAAAGCCTGGGTGAAACATGTAGGCTTCCTCCACAGTGGCACTGCAAATGGGCACTGCCCAGCCGTGGCCAAGTGGAAGAGATCAGAGTTTCAAGCCCTGTTGAGTTGATGGGTGCATGCTTACCAGACATCATGTACTCTGGTGGTGCACCCAGACCCGTTCTTTGATTTGATCCAGGGGTAAAGGACAGACAGACCCACATGTTGAGGTTTTGAATGTTTCTTTTCAGCAGCTTGTCTCTAGTAAGGGGTCCTGGGTGGGAGACAGGAGTGCCCAGACAGAGACACCTACCCAGAGTTTAGGTGGACCTCCACATGGCAGCTTGTGACTGATGCAGCATGGTGTGGCTGAGTTGACAGCTGGACCACTCTGGAAAGCAAGGGTTTTATTTCAGGGGCTGGAGTTTTTCAATACCCCTGAGGTATGGTTTGCTCCATGAAGCAGGCACCCATAAGGCCAGAGCTTTTATCATCTGCTGGGGCAAGGAAAGGCACATCCTGTGTCTTCAAAGCCAGAGCAGCAGAGCTGATGGCACTGGTAGACTCACTCGTACAGCTCACACCGAGCTCACATCCTCCACACCGAGGGACCAGCTTGCTTAGGCCGTTGTCAAAGCAACAGCAGCTCTTCTGCAGTTTCTCCTGGCAATAAAGTTTTGCACTGAACCTCAACGGCAGTTACATGTACTCCTAGCCCAGACGCTTTCATGGTATGAAAGTTTCATGACATGAAACTTTCTCGTGTTGCTGCACAAAAAAGCCAGCACAGAAGGCTGCATAAAGCATGTTTTGAATTGTCTCCAGCGAGAAACCTGGTGGCAGAGACCATCAGGCCAGTAAAAACCAACCCCATTCACCAGCTAATTCCCTCTATAAACCACACCACAACACCACAGGGCAGACTGTGCTTTATTGCTGCTGTGTTCCCACCCGCACGCTCTTTGGAGCTGTGGGAAGTCGGAGGCGATGGGATCAGCTCCTCGGGGTCAGGTCTAAGCACTGAGTTCCATTTCACTGCTAAGGGCATGGCAAGTGCTCTTCCTGGGGATGTGTTTGTGTCCAGGTCGGTGCTGACAGGTAAAGTGGAAGGTCCCCATCACACCAGCACCCTACAGCACTGTAGAGATGGGAGTTAAATGTTCTGTCCTCCTGCCACCACCTGCAAGAAGCTTTTGCTCTTTAGGTGCAATGCTGGGTGCTCAACATCCCTCAGGTGACAAGGAGTGGACACTGGTGCCCATGAGGACATCTGACCCAGTGCAAAGAGCCTTTCTGAATGCCTTTGTGTTGTAAAATGTATAACAGATGTGGACATGGACACCTCACCAAATATATATATATATGTATATATATGTATGTATTTATATTATATATATATATAAAATCTTGAGGACCTAGGTGGGAGACACAGCCAGTTTGGGGTCTTGCTTACCAAACCCAAGCAAGCAGAGCTTGGGTGCAGGGTGATGGGCTCTCCACTTGCTCCAGTCTGCTGGTGGTGTGCCCTGGGATGGGTGCACCAGGCAGCCAGGAGCAGTGCAGGGAGCTGCCCACCCTTCCGGATGAAAGCTCTGCTGTGAGAAAAAGGGCATGGGTCTACAAGGGAGCAAAACAAGCACCTGTAAACAGTGGTTCAAGCAGGTTAAAATGGAACAACTGCCTTCTCCTGTGTTCCTGCTTGGTCCTTTCCCAGTGCTTCTGCCACTGTCTCCAGCCCCTGGTAAAAGCACTGGAGCAAAGTTGCTCCTGCTGGTGAGCAGCTTGGAGAAGGATGTCAAAGGGGCACCTCTATTTCTGCCCACAGGAGTGCTTGGCTCTGGCCAGCACAGCGGCTCGAGAGGACAAACCCCCCACGTGTGGTTGCTCTGCATCCAAGGAAATTCCTAATCCACCTGCTCCTTGGAGCTGCTGGCCTGGGAGGGCTCAGTGCTGCCGGCACGGAGCCCTGGAGCCCGGCCATCCGCCTCCCGTCTCCTGGTGCCATTGCAGCGCCGAGTCCTTCCTGAGCAGCACAATAGCTCTCTACAATAGCTCTTCCTCTGCCCCTCCGAGGACAGGGCTGCAATCTTTCTAATGAGTCTGTTCAAAATGAATTTTCCAGGTTTTTACCACAATTGCTCCCCCCGCCCCCGTGTTCCCTCTTTCCAGCTGCCTGACTCCAGCACTCCCCAGCTCACCCAGTGCCGAGGCTTTCTCTCTTCAGTCGCAGTTTAATTATATCAACGGCTTTTTTTTTCCTCTCCCCCCTCCTTTTGGTTGCTATTTGGTGTGTGAATTCAATGTTCATAATGCGCCCTGGGAACCCCTGCTCTGCGTGTGCTCTGCTGGGTCCCGGCACTGCTGATTAGAAAGAGATCCTTTATCCGTGCCGGCGAGGCTGGCGTCTCCGAGCAGCCCAAACTTGGCCATTCACATCTCCCCCTTTCTGAGCTGCCTGTGGGTCCCTCCTGCCACACTCGGCGTCTCTTTGAAAATCCCTGCAATCCCAATGGCCAGGCTGATGCTTTCATCACCGGGGTCATGGCTCCTACCAAGAGTTATTAGTGTGCCTTTCTCTATTCTTTAAAGCTCTTTCATATAATGTTCTGCCTGTTTGTGTTTAGAAAGGGTTTTGTGTGGCTCTTTCTGTGCTCAGATTTCTCTGGGCTGGGGCTGAGGGTGCCCTTTGCTCCTCCCCCCAGGACAGAGGGATCGCTGCCTGCTGAGGGCATCCTCCCTGAGGGGTGACAGGACCCCAACCTTCATCTGGTGACTCTGCTCTGCCACATCCGTGAGCAGCACTGGTTCTGCATGGTCCCAGCTGGCCATGAGAACGTGTCAGGGCTCCTCACAGAGATGGGTGCTGACACGGGCTCTGCAGCCTGGCTTCTGTGCCAGATGTGTTTCCATCCCCGTGTAGCTATTGGGGTTTCCTATCTTTGGGATTTGTGAGCACAGCTGCATTCTTCTGTCCGCATCAGCCTGTCCCCAGAGTATCCCTGCACCACCAGGGCTTTCCCCACCCTGCTCGTGACAGTCACACCCCACTCAGGAACCAGCTCCTGCTCTTTGTTCTCTCCTCGTTTCTGCCATCAGAAGCAGATTCCTGTTCTCCTCTCTCCACCCCTCAGCCAACAACCAGTTTTCCCTGGAAAGAGAGAACTGACAGCCCCCAGGACCCTGCAGCAAGAACAAGGCATCTGGTGGATCCCAGGAAGCAGCAGTCAGGTCCTGTCTCCAGTGGGACACTCCAGCTTGGCTGCTCTCTCCGTGACCCCCTCACCACCTTTCCCAGGCTCAACTGCTACTGTTGCATCCTGCATCTCCTCTCAGGCTGTTGTCTGGCCTCGCCTCCAGCCTCCCAGTAAATGTCTGCCTTGTTCCCAGGCAGGAATCCCTGTCCTTGCAGATGCCCGCGAGTGTGAGCAAGTGGTTGGTTTATCGCCCAAAGCACGCAGACCTATCTCCTGGCTAAGCCAAATGTGTGATCCTGTCCAAGGGTGGCCACCAGGGACCTCATCTAACCCATTTACAGATCTAACCCTCTTCTGATCCCTGCTAAATCCACATCCTTAGGCATGCCTTGTGGCCATGAGTCCCTCCAGCTAAGCTTTTGCTGTACACATGAAACAGTTTCCTTTTATCAGTTTTAATTAGGTTGCCTTCTGGTTTAATGGTCTGGCACTTTCTTTTTCACTCTGAGGAAAGGCAAGCAAGCAGACAGGCTGGTCATGACACCATGCCTGCAATGACCCTGCACCGCTTCCCCACCCATCACCTCTTCCCCAGGCAAAGCCATCCCAGCCTTTTCCTGTCCCCTGCACGCCAAGTCCTGTTGGTGCAGCACGTCCATCACCCTGATCTTGGCTCCTTCCTGGTGTGCTTGCTTCCACCTGACGTGACAAAGAGGAACACCTATATGTTTCTTACAATTTGCCTGGAAGAAAACAAACCTGTGACCTTCATGTTAACCTGTGACCATCTGCAGCTCAAGGACCATGCCTGTGGAGGCTTTGGCCCATCCTCCAACATGAAGACAGAGCCACAGCACCTACTGTCCCATTTCTTCTGCATCCTGGCATGGTCAATGGGTCCCTGATCAAAGAGGATGCAAGTGGAGGACGACATCCATGGTGAACCATAGCCATGGCACGTGGATTCACAGACATGCTCACCTCCTTTCTCCAGTGCATGATCTTTTTCTTGATGGCATTCATATTGACTGTCTCAGGTCATTCAGGCTTCTACAGGCCTGACTTGCTTTAATTATTCATATCATATGCAAGGCCACTGTTGTCTTTTTTCCCCATGTTATTTCCTATATTATTTGTGTATTTTGTATTTTTTCCCATGTTACTTGTGCCACAGCTGCTACATTGTGTCATCAGACAAAGTCTTTCAGATCTTCCCTAGAAAGTGAGAAAACATTCAGCTCTGGGAAGGCAAGGCAGTGCCTCTAGAATAAGGGATACATGGGATGAGAGTGGATGAGAGCAGGACATCTATTAGCTGAAAGCCCTGCAGGAAAACCCCTTCATTGCTTCTGAGTTCCCCTCTGCAGGTGCTGATATCATGCTATGGTTCCTGGAAAAAGAGATTGTCCTGTCTGATGTAGCATGTGATGCTACACAGAAGAAGGAAGGTGCTCAGACGCCTGGGCAGACCTTGTCTCACTTGGCTTTAGATGTTTGTACTACAGATCTCACCGACAGGGCCACTCATTCCTGTTTAATTTGCACTCACTGCAGAGACAAATCAACTTCCAGGCAAGATGTGGCTGATCTGCTCTGGCACACACCCCAAACCTGCTGCAAGAGGAGCCCGGGGTGATTCACTCAGGTGAAGATGCCTCCCTCTGGTCAGATTAGACTGACCCTGTGCCTGGCTTCATCTTTCCAGGAAGCATTTTGCAAGGAGGTCCGATGGCAAAAAAAGAGGCTGCACAAACACTGTGCAGGGAAGCTGGGAGCTCTTATTCCTTATTCTTATAAATGGAGAGGCGGAAAATAGCTGAAGCATATGAAAAAAATCTAGGAGGGCTGGAAGGAGTTCAAGCTCTGTCTGGGGGGTTTCTAGGAGACACAGAGAGATACCCTACGGCTGCAAAGAGGTCAAAGTCAATTGCCTGGAAGCAGAAGCTCTGCTGTGGGCTCAGATGTTCAGGCATAGTTTCAAATGCAGCCTCAAACTGCCCAACCGTGGCTGGCAAAGGGGCTTGAGGAGCTGACCCCCAACATGTCTCCTTGGAACCATAAGGCTTCATGCAAAGAGGCAGGAGCCAGCATGCCCTGGCCTCCCTGGCACCTGCTAAGAGATAAGGGGCACAGAGAGCTGCCTCATGCCCCAGCCTGAGCACTGGCAAAGCACGGGCAACCATCCAGCCCAGCCCACATGCCAAACCCTGCTAAGGCATGACAATCCCTGCTCTTTCTGCCCTCTCTGCATCCCACAGGAGCACAGACAGGCTGTACCCACCTGGGTGCAGGCCACCCTCTTCTCTTCCCACTGCTGCTACCCTCCTCCGTGCAACAGTGGCTCAGATCCAGCTGCTGCAGTTGTCACAGGGGTTGCAGTTCAGATGGGCAGGCAGGGGATGAAGCAGGCAGGGGGATGAATGAGAAGGAATCCACAAAATGCTCAGAGCCCTGGAATATCTGTGCTATGAGGAAAGGCTGAGAGTTGAGGTTGTTCAGTGTGGAGAAGGGAAGGTTCTGAGGTGACCTCATTGCCACCTTATAGGGGAGCCTATTAGAAAGATGTGGACAGGCTTTTTAGCAGGGCCTGTTGTGATAGGATGAGGGGTAAAGGTTTTAAACTGAAGGAGGGTGGGTTTAGGTTGGATGTAAGGAAGAATTTTTTCACCACGAGGGTGGTGAGACACTGGCCCAGGTTGCCCAGAGAGGTGGTGGATTCCCCATCCCTGGAGGCGTTCAAGGCCAGNTGGCCTTTAAAGTCCCTCCCAACTCAAGTGATTCTGTGATTCTGTGATCCTGTGAAAGATGAACCAGGGAGGGACAGACAGGGAGATGAACCAGGCAGGGGGATGAACTGGGCAGGGGGATGAACTGGGCAGGGGGATGGATCAGGCAGGGTGATTGTAGGCTGAGCAGCCAAGCCTGATGCTGCTGCAGAAGTTCTCCTGGGCTGATAGATCCAGGGCTGGCACTGATCCTTGCATGCTGCCAGATGACAGCCTGCATTGCTTGGGACTCGGCTGAGGTCCAAGCGAGGAGGTTCAGCAGGACTTCCACCTGCGTTAGCCAGGGAGCTGAGGAGCAGTTCACACCCAGGTCCCAGCTGCGAACCAGAGCCAGGAGGGCAGCCAAAGCCAATGGAGAAGAGCAGACCCGTGGTGAGGCTGCAGGACATGCTGCAGAGCTCGAGCCCAGCCAAGCAAAGGAGGGGCTGACTGCCACGGGGCCGTGCACATGAATCTGCCTCACATACAGCGTGGAGCAGGGGCTGCTCATTTGATTAATGGCCCTATGGACACTTAGAGAAATGGTTGGACTCGGCTAGTGAAACAAAAGAGATTGGCAATCATGTGAAAAATAAGGAAACGGGTTCAGCGAAAGCCTGGCACTGTGAAATGAATGTTATTAATTCCAAGAGAGCCAGGTCAGAGTGTCACAAGGCCAGGAAAGGGGCAGGTGCTGAGCAGAGACAGCAAAGACCAGTAATGTGGCACTGGCCCCATGGTCTTCCCATAGGTCTGGGCAGCTGAACAACAGGGATGGGAGCTTGGACACATCAGGGTGCCTGGGAAGCGCCTGGGAGCCACAGCTCGTGGGTATCAGTGATGAGAGCAGACGTGTGAGAAGTGCCCAGGGACGCAGAGCATGGGGATGCTCGGGCAGAGCATGAGGGAAAAGAGAATCACAGAATCCCAACACAGTGGGGGTTGGCAGGGACCTCTGAAGCTCATCCAGTCCAAACCACTGCTCAAGCAGTGTCACCCAGAGCTGGTGGCACAGGTTCACACCCAGGTGGGGTTTGAATGTCCCAGAGGAGAACCCACACCTCTCTGGGCAGCCTGGCCCAGGGCTCAGTCACCCTCAAGGTGAAGAAGTTTTTTCTCATGTTCATATGGAACTTTGTGTGTTCCAGTTTGTGCCCCTTGTCCTGTCACTGGGCATCACTGAGAAGAGTCCGGCCCCATCGTCCTGACATCCCCCTGTAGATATTCATAAGCATTGATGAGATCCCCTCTCAGCCTTCTCCAGGCTGAACAGCCCCAGGTCTCTCAGCCTTTCCTCAGCAGAGATGCTCCAGACCCCTCATCACCCTTGTAGCCCTTTGCTGGACTCTCTCCAGTAGCTCCTTGCCTTTCTTGAACTGGGGAGCCCAGGCCTGAACACAGTACTGCAGAAGTGGCCTCACCGGGGCAGAGTAGGGGGAGAAGAACCTCCTTCAACCTGCTGGCCAGGCACACGACACTGCAGGGAAGGGGTGCTGAGATGGGAGAGAGCTCAGGACTGTCCCAGGTTTCATCATGGTGAACTCCACCTACAGACGATGGGGGCACGCGGTTGGCAGGTGACCACCCTTGCTGTGAGAAGGCTGTCCCATCTCCAGGAGCTCCAGCACTGGTGATGCCCAGAGGGGACACATGTGGGCAAGAGGTTCAGTATTAGCTGCTGCATTTTTTGTAGGCTCAGAGCAGGTCCAGGTTCCTGTCTGGTCACAAAATGACTCAGTTTCACAAGAACTGAAAGAAAAGCTCAAAGAAGCCACCCAGGGACAAATAGCATTTTTAAAATGAAACTGGTGACATTTCCCAGGGTGCCTGGTGGCCTCCTTCTCTGAGGTTTGCAAGAGCAACAGGCCTGAGGAAGTAGGGGAAGCTCCTGAATGGGGTGGCAAGGTCCATGCTGGACTTCTGTGGGACTTCCCAAAATGCCTCCTTGGACATCAAAATCCCCTGTGGTAACTGGTCAGTTTTCAGCCCTAAGCTATGCAGCTCTGGGGAGAAGGACCTGGGAGTCCTGGTGGACAACAAGCTGATCATGAGCTGGCATTGTGTCCTTGTGGCCAAGAAAGCCAATGGCATCCTGGGGTGCATTAAGAAGAGTGTGGCCAGCAGGTCTAGGGACATGTTCGGTTTGCAGCCTGTGATGTAAAGCAGAGAACAGGTTTGAAGGGAAAAGAACCACTCTGGCCTCCAAATTATAGGGGATTTGAGGCAGAAGGGCACCTTTTGGTGTCCCTCTAAATGCATGTCTTCTTGAATGTCTTTTGGACTTGAGATTGTCAGCTTCCACAGGAAGGTGGGCAGATTGCTTGGCCTGGGGAGTTGCTGGTGGCTCTGGAAAGCAGAGCAGGAGCACAAGGTCAGTTGGCAGGATCATGCCAACCTGGGTTTAAAACATCACAGCTCCACAAACTCCTTCACCTCTCATGAGCCCAGGGTGCTTTTCACCTCGAGTGGTTCACTCCTGTCATCTCGGAGCTGGCTGCCCTGCGAGTGGGCTACGCCTCCAATGCAAACATTTCTGCAGCTGCTGACAGATAATATTTAAAAAGTCAGGTGTTCAGGTTGATGAGATGAATACACCCAAGGCATTTCCAAGCAAGAACCTCCAAAGACTTTTGTGCCACTTCTCAGACCTGGGACCACCCAGCAAAACAAAGATATATGGGAGCTGTACGGAGCACAAGAGACAAAGGTGTCTGTTAGATTGAAGTTCTGGGCTGATGAGAAGAAGCAGAGAAAAGTGAGTCTGGAGCACCTTAAAATCTCAGATCCAAATCACAGGCAATTCTACAGATCCTTGGTTTCTGTGCTGGCATCAGCTTAAGTGATTTGGAGGACTTTATGTGCAGAGTTTGACAGATTGTCATGAGGAAACTCCATCTAAAGCAGCTCGTGGATGTACATGTGTACTAATTGCAACCACAAGACCTGAAGCAAGGTCTGTAGGCACCATGCTCTACTCCTGCCAGGGACCATATTTCTCAATTCTTTAAGTGGACCATGGGTTTTAGCAATATCTGCCAAAGGAGAATAAGCAAAAACCACTGGAGCTTGCGAGAACACGCTGGCAGCCTCCTGGGATGGAGGACCAGGTAGTGGCATGGAGCCAGAGGAGCCCTTTGCTCTGGACCTTTGAGGCATGGCTCTTGCCCCCTGGCAGGATTGTTATTTCCAGCCACTGGCCTGCAAGGCTCCTCACATGCTGTTTGTGAGCCGGGGGACTTAGATGTCACAGATAGGCTTTGACAGTCATCCCAGGGGAGTTTTCTTTCCAAAATTTGTCTTCAGGACCTGAATTGAGAAATCTGTCCTCCCTCCTGGGAGTCGGTTGCCGCCATGGGAGGCTTCCTGTGGTTCAGGGTGCTGGGTCAAACTGGTCTGTGGTTCAAGGAGCTTGCTGTTGTTGAGGAGAAGGCTCCTGTCTTCCCCAGACCCATAGATCTGGGCTTTTTCGTCTGCTGCCCCTGAAACTTTAGTGAAACTGTGTCCTTTGGACAGACAGCAAATGGCTGCAGTATTAAGCTGTAAGGCTCTGTGTTCTGGTTGATCATACTTCATTAATGAAAACCAGAGAGACAAAGGCACACGGAGAAGGTTATATGAGCAGGCAGCTGCCCGTTGTCACTTGACTGAGGTTAGCATCATGGCTAAGCTACTGGTTTTATAATAACCTCATTGGGGATTTCACCCAGAGTGCCTTGCTGGTGCACAAATCCTGGCACATGGTACCAGCAACACTGCTCACATGGAAGAAGCTATCCCAGGAATCACAGAATCACTCTGGTTGGAAAAGACCTTCAACATCATCAAGTCCAACCATCAATCCAGGACTGCCAAGTCCGCCACTAAACCATATACCCCAGGGCCACATCCAAACATTCTTTGAACACCTCCAGGGACGGTGACTCCACAACTACAGGTAGGAAAGCAGTGCCTACCATAGGAACACCAAACCCAGCAAGCAAACCCATCCAGCCCACAGAAAGCCCAATTCTGCCCAGGAATTTCTTCAGCAGGACAAGCTTTGTGTGGTCCCACACCGTCCCCTCTCCCAGCAGCACCCATAGAATCATAGAATCATCCTGGTTGGAAGGGACCTCCAGGGTCAGCAAGTCCAACCTTTATCCCATCACATTCCTAACCATCAGACCATCAGACCATGGCCTCAAGTGCCTCATCAACCCGTTTTTGAACACCCCCAGGGACGGTGACTCCACCACCTCCCTGGACAGCCCATTCCAGTGCCTGACCACACACAGGAGCTCCCTGAGATCCCAGGCTCCAGAGGCCAGGGCCTGGGCCAGTTGAAAGGTATTGTCAGGCTTTTATGAGGAAGAGCTGGTAACTTCTCACTGTCTGAAGAGCACATCCTAGGAATAGGTGCCCAAAACGTGGGCTCTGGAGAAGCTCCAGGAGCTCCGCTGACTCTCTCATGCCCTTGTTCAAAGACGTGCAATGTTTTCCACACTTCAGGCTGCTTTGGGAACCAACCAAGAGTTCCTCAGCTGCACCTCATGTGTTTATAATCTGCATCTGAGTTTTGTTAGGAGATAAATGCAGGCTGGCAGGAGGACACAGTTGTTTATACACCAGGGCTGGTAAGCACAGATCTTTGCAAACACAGAGAGACTTTCTGTGCGGGGTGAAGGGGTTGTCAGGGTGGAAACGCAGCTTCCTGAACCTCTGAAAACAAATGTTTGCTCTCCATTTTCCCCTTGGGTCTGCACAGCGTGGAAAGAGGGTCAGGCACATGCGGCTCTTCTTTGGTCACATTCCCATAGGAAGCATCTGCTACTAAACATATGTTGTTGAAAATAATTAAAAAAAAGCCATAAATACAAACAGAGTCTTTTAGTTTGTTCCTGGTTCACAGGCACTTCTCTCCAGTCAGGATAGGGTTCTCTGAAGCTGGGACATGACCTGTTGGTTGTACCCTGCATAGCAATCTCAGCGTCAAGCCTGCTGGGTCAGTGGAACCTCTCCATGGATCCATCAGCCCAAGGTCAGGAGGAGGCTCAGACCAGTCCTAGTAGAGCTGGTGTCAGAAGCTGTCCCAGCTTCCCAGGAAAACAGAGCAAGAGAGTGCAGGGAGAAGGGTGGGGGGCACAGAGGAATAGGGGCAGGCATGGTGCAGGAGTGGGGGAGGATGGAGTGCTCTTGAGGTCTCCAGTCTGGAGTGCATCTTCCGAGCAAAGGGCTTGTTGTAGCTGCTGTTGCAGACATTTGATGCCCTTATTGAACACAGGGACCTACCAAGTGATGAGAACATGTCTTCCATGCCAAGCTCAGTCAGGATCCTGCAGGGACATGATTTTGCAGCCCCAGTGTCCATGGCACAGTGTCTCATGCTGTCAGGTATCTTGTGTTTGGAAAGAGATCCAGCCCTGCCCTCTCCTTCCTGTCCTTGTGTGGGGACATGCAGACTGGGCACAGTGGTGATGTAAGCTCCACCTCCAGTCATGGGGTTCCTCCAGAGTCAGGGTCAGGTCATGTCATGCCAGGCACCCCATTCTCTCCTCACCCACCACTCACCATCATCACCACAATGCCCTGTACCAAGCCCAAAGAGCTCCTTGGGACTGAGGTACGTCCCCTGCTGGGTGACAGTGCCAGGGGCTCCAGCCCCAGTTCATAGAATCATAGAATCACAGAATCATTATGGTTGGAAGGGACCTCCAGGATCATCAAGTCCAACCTTTATCCCATCGTATTCTCTCCCACAAAGTGACCACCACCTCTGTCCCTCACTGCTGCACCCACTTGCATTTCAGGGGACCCTTTCCCAGCAAGGAATTTAGGAATTTAAAATAATTGTGATGAACAGAGGGCCCAGCTCAGAGGAGAGTGTTTTCTTGGTGCTGCCAATAGGCAAGAAAAAAATTCCCTTTTCTTAAGAAAATCAATGATTGGATAAATAAAGGAGGTGCAATGTTCTGATGTGGTAGTTCCAGGGGTGCTGGTCCCCATAAGTCTTTTCCCACCTCTGCAGAGGAAAGATTTGAGCCCCACAGCAAGACACAGCATGAGGCTCTTGGGGATGAGGATGAGAAGAGCAGAAGGATGGGAGGTTTAGGTTGGATGTTAGGAAGAAGGTCTTTACTGAGAGGGTGGTTGGACACTGGAATGGGCTGCCCAGGGAAGTGGTGGAGTCACCGTCCCTGGGGGTGTTCAAAAAACGGGTTGATGAGGCACTTGAGGCCATGGTCTGATGGTCTGATGGTCAGGAATATGATGGGATAAAGGTTGGACTTGCTGACCCTGGAGGTCCCTTCCAACCATAATGATTCTATGATTCTATGGGGGGCAGCAGGGCATGGTGTGGCTCCTCCCGTGTGGACTCCTTGGGTGTGGGACCCCCCTCCTTGCCCCTGGGAGCAGGGTGACCCGCACAACCCCCGAGCCTCTGAGGCTTTCTTTTATAAACAGCAAAAAGGCTCTGAGCCAAAGCCTCTCGGGAGGCTTTTCCACAGCCACCCTGATCTTCTGATGGCTTCAGCAGTTTTTCCAATTTCTGCTCAAAATATATTCATGAATAGTTTATCCCATTTGCTCTTGTGCCAACACTGGCCTATAGTTTAAATAACGAGCTGCCATGCTGATGTTTACCCTTCCCTCCCTCTCTTTCTCCCAAAAAATATTTATAGAGAGCTATCACATATCTGCCAGCCATCATTTTCCTGGGTTAAACATTATGGGGCAGTCCCATGGTTTATACATGAGCTGAGCCAGGAGAAGTCTCCTGCAGGGCCAGTGGCTCCGGTGAACACGTGTTCTGAGCAGCCTCAGGTGCACAAGGAGGAGAGCATCCCACCAAGGGAGAAGCTCAGCAGCCTGGTGAGATGCCAACACAAAGGAGCAGAACACTGTTGCCCACTTTTAAAGGGAAGAACCCTGTGAGCACAGTGCATCCCAGCACAAGTTTCCAGCAGGCATGAGGCTTGGAGGGGGGCTTAGTCCAGGGGTCTCAGAAGGAAATGAGGGTGAGTTTGTGGTGTCCCATCTCCTGTGCTGCACAAGTTGCCCTGGTTCCTCCTGCCTTGGGTTCCTTGGCTCAATATACTCAATATAACAATGTCTCCTCTCCAAGCTCTGCAGGTCTCCGGGCTGGCTTAGACATATCCCTCAGCAGGGTTCCACCCGGATGCTGTCCTTACAAACGTCCACACTTTCTCTCTCCCGGATGGCCGCCCATTCTTTGGGTTTGTTTTTTCAATTTATTCTCCCTGAGTATTAAAATTAAAGTAGAGATTATCAAGGTCCTTCCAGCTTTACTCTGGTGTCACCTCATGACTGATCCTGTCCAACAAGCCAACCTTGATTCCATGAAACCCAGGGTCTTCTGGTGCCCTCTGACACCTCTAGCAGAGGAACATGCCTGCAGAGAGGTGATCTTTGCACACAGCAGCACCAAGTGGCACTGTCACCTCCTGGGGACAGAAGTTGACCTGGACTCTGAACTCCCCAGTGCCCTGGATGGAGCCGCTGCTACCTGCTCAGCACACGGTGGGGAACTGCCCCTGGACAAGAGGCTCCATCCTGGGAAGGTTTAGGTGTTTACTTGCAGTGGGTGGGTGGGCATCATGGTTCCCTTGCCCAGTCTGCATTTCCAATAGCTTCTTCTTAGACATTGGTGCTTGTGCCTGTAGGAGACTCTCACTGGGCTGAAGAGCTGGTTGGCCAGCAAGAGGCAAAACTGGATCTGGAGAAAAGATGACTCGAGACCTGACCTGAGCAATAGGCCAGGCTTTAGAATAGATTTTAAAGGCAATTGTAATGAAAAGCATTGAAGTAAATAGAAAAGGGTATGAAATAACACACGGATTTCCCAAAGGCACACTGTGGCAGGGTGGCTTTCTTTAAGAAGGTATCTGCTTTCCCAGACAAAAGAATTGAGGTAGACCTCATCTCCCTGAACTTCAGTCAAGCAATTGATGTAATGCACATGAGAAATTATTAATTAAACTGATGAAGATGGGGATTAATGGTGAAATGATAAGGAACAGGGGTAAGATGGGAAATGGCCGGAGGGGAGGCAGCAGTGGATAGAATTAAAACAGCAAGAGCTGAGCTGCAGGCAGGCTGCTAATGGAGTCCCTCAAAGATCCATTTGGGATCCGATTTTGCTTAATATTTCCACTAAAGATCTTGCACAAAAGGTAGGAGATTTCTGATAAAACCTACTGATGATTCAAAGGAGGAAGCCAATGCATGGCAGCAGTGGAATATCAAACAGGAGTGATTGGGTGACCTTAAAGACTGCAGTGAGAGACCTGGAAGGAAATTCAATAGTACAAATGTGAGGTCGGGTACTCGGGAACTGAGGCAGGAACTCCAGCTGTAGCTGGAAGTGAACGAAAAGCACAGGGAGCTTGCTGGGGGAGGCAGTCACCGAAGGGCCATGAACTGCTGGTTTGGTTCAGCAGAGAAAAAGGCACATGTGAGCTGAGATGCAACAATTCCTGCAGAGAGAAACCCAGCGGCGCTGCAGATGGTCCATCAGTGAGGCCTCGGAAGGAGCAGGTCCCACCAGTCCTGCTCGCTCGGAAGGTCCCAGCCTGGCCCTCTCCCCAGTTTTGGAAAGGTTTGGCCCACCTGCCCACCGGGATGTCTCAGAGGGCATCCAGCTCTCCAAAAATGCTCCCAGGAGGGTGAAGGAGGAGAAACTTTTGAGCTAATGAGTGACATTGGAACAAAGGAAAATAGGATTGAACAAGCCATGAGTCCACTGGGGCAGCTCTGGACCAACCTGCAGGCAGCACAGGGATGAGAAGTCACAGCAAAGCTCAACAAACTGTGCAATGGGCTACACAGGACATTGAGGTGCTGGAGCGAGTCCAGACAAGGGCAACGAGGCTGGGGAGAGGTCGGGAAAACAAACCTTATGGAGACCAGCTGAGGGAACTGGGGTTATTGAGCCTGGAGGAGACTGAGAGGAGACCTTATTGCCCTCTACAGCTACGTAAAGGGAGGTTGTAGTGAGGCTGGGGTTGGTCTCCACTCCCAAATTGCTGATGACAGGACGAGAGGAAATGGCCTCAAGTTCCATCAGGGGAAGTTCAGGTTGGAGATTAGGAAGAAGTTCTTTCCTGAGAGGGTGGTTGGGCACTGGAAGGGGCTGCCCAGGGAGGTGGTGGAGTCACCGTCCCTGGGGGTGTTCAAAAAATGGGTTGATGAGGCACTGGAGGCCATGGTCTGATGGTCTAATGGTTAGGAATATGATGGGATAAAGGTTGGACTTGCTGACCCTGGAGGTCCCTTCCAACCATAATGATTCTATGATTCTAGTCTATGATTAAATATTGCTCAGAGGGTGAGGAGGCACTGGGAGCATTGCCTGGTGCCTGTGCCAGAGTAGGGAAGGACTTGCTCAGCGTGAGGCACGGCTGGTGACACGGGTACCTGCCAGCACCCAGGCAGACCCAGGTGACACCTGCTTGTCACCGCTGGGTGTGCTCACTCCTGCAGATAAGGACACGGGTTCCTTGGGGTCAAGTGAATCGTGAGTCAGCCCAGAGCAGCGTTTCCCTGGTTCTTTTGTCCTCCTACCTCCCACTCTGAGTCTGCCAGTGGAAATAGGAATCTTCGCCTGGTTAGCTGCCTGCTTCCCTCCTCTCTATAATTAGATCTTCTCATTGTCTGCTCGGTGTTTGTGTGACCGTATCTGAGGTCTGCTTCTGCTGTCAGGCAACCACAGGGCACTCCAGTCCAAGTGCTGTCGATTTCTGCTTTTATCCATCTGAAAAGGAGAAATGAATGAGCACACTCATACACCAGCCCTGGCCCCGGTTCACGCCGCAGCCAGGCGCCTGTCACTGGGGAGGAGTGCTGGGCCAAGCTGCCCAAGCCACCTCTGCTGCTGGTTATGGAAATAAGAGATGCCCTGTGCAGCTGTGTGCACGGGAGAAGGTCTTTGCCCTCAGCCTCTCAGTGCCTGTGCTCACCCCTCTCCCATTTGCCTTTCCAGGGGATGCTCTGGGAATGGGACCTGGTGTCTCTTCAGCATCATGAGCATGGCAGGAGAGTTGCAAGTGAATTGATAGCCAATAATGAAATGACAACATGGGAGACAGACTCCCATCTGGCTTCTGACCAGGATCCTGGCTGCTGTAGAGTGAGCAGTACTGACAGCCTTGGCTCTCTTTTAGGCAGGGTCTGCGTTCTACAGCTGCTGGCAACTCCGATGAAAAATCTCATCACTGCAGTCAGAACTCATTGGTTAAATACCGTGAGGCTCTGAGTGATAAACAGAAGGTGTTTGAAGTAATGCTTTGGTCAACAGGTAGCAAACCTGAGCAGCCTGGAGGTGGAGAGACATGGTAGTGGGAGAGATGGGGATTTGTAGTGCTTAGGGAGTTCTTGTGAGGGTGCCTGAGCCCACAGGATTGAAGCTGAGACCTGGAGGGAAGAAGTTCTTTACTGAGAGGGCGGTTGGGCACTGGAATGGGCTGCCCAGGGAGGTGCTGGAGTCACCGTCCCTGGGGGTGTTCAAAAAACGGGTTGATGAGGCACTTGAGGCCATGGTCTGATGGTCTAATGGTTAGGAATATGATGGGATAAAGGTTGGACTTGCTGACCCTGGAGGTCCCTTCCAACCATAATGATTCTATGATTCTGTGATTCTAAGGCTCAAAGTTGGGGAGTGGTGTTGGAGGGGAAGGGGGAAACCAAGCACCCACCACGTGATTTTGCTCGATAATGAACTGACACAGGAGTTCATCAGTCTTACAAGACTGGAGTCATCCTCAAGAGGTGGATCTGGGGTGAGACTCCTGCTCTGGGGGAGGCTGTGGGCATGCAAAGGAGTTTAACTGCAGCACTGGTGAAAATCTGGCAGACCCGAGGTGCTCTGAGCAAAACATTTCTTGCTCAACATATCAGCATTATAGAATAGAATCACAGAACCACAGAATCATGGAGGTTGGTAGAGACCTTCAAGCTCATCCAGTCCAAACCCTCCCATTAACCCATATCACCCAGTGCCACATCCAGACGCCTCTTGAATGTCTTGAACATCCCCTCCAGGGACGGTGACTCCACCACCTCCCTGGGCAGCCCATTCCAACACCCAATCACCCTCACATGGAAGGAATTTTCCCTGATGTCCAACCTGAATCTCCCCTGTTGCAATTTAAAGCCGTTTCCTCTCGTCCTTTCCCTATGAGCACAGCAGAAGAGACTGACCCCCCCCTCAGCCCAACCTCCTCTCAGGGAGTTGTAGAGAGCCATGAGGTCCCCCCTGAGCCTCCTCTTCTCCAGACTTCTCCATGACATTCCATGATGTGTCCCAAAAAGGGATGCGTTTGGGTTGGATTCCTTCAGAGACACTTTAGCAGCACAGCCTGGTGGCCTGTGCAGTGACACAGAACTGCTGTGACAGGGGGTGATCCCATGGGTGCACCTGAGCTACCATGGGCAGAGCTCCCACTTCCCAGCACAGCATCCTGCAGGAGGTGGGGTGGTGGACCCTTGGAGCTGCTTCCCCTCTCCTGACCCAGTCAGTTCTCCAGGGATCCCAGCGCCTTACCTGGAGCACACCAAACAGCTCTCTCAAAAAGTTTGAGATTTTATCTTTTATGGTGGCTTTGACCAAATCAAAAAGCAGAAATAAAATATGTCTGCTCCTATCTTATTTTATTTTAATGGGCTTAACTATTCTGGTGCTATCAAAATGTCTGTTCCAGCATTTCCAGGCTGAGGAATTTCTCTCTTTGTTCAAAATGACATTTACGAAGGAACTTAATTTAAGTGTTCTTTCTACTTCTGTTTGAAAAAGTCCAAATTGCAGTGACGTGTTTTGGCTTTGTTGACACTGAACGCTTGGACTGATCCAAAAGAAATACTTCCAGAACTTTGTTTCTAGAAAAAAATGCAGACTTTGATGGGCCTGTTTCATTTGTAAATGAAGAAGAGGAAGAAAATAAGTCACATCCTCGGAATTTCCTGTAAAAATACAGCTCCTTTCCTTCCCCCTGGGGTCTCTGAGGCTGCATGGGGCAAATGGGGGATGATGTCTCCATGGGGTCATCAGCTGCTTCCTGGCTGAGGGTGCATTTGCAGGTGGAGGTGTTGGTGCAGAGCCCTGTGAGCAGGGAGAAGGGTGGTGGGATGTGGGTGCAGGCAGAGTCCAGGCAGAGCTAAGAGGCTGGGGGACTCCCAAGACCTAGGCTGGCCGGGTCCTCAGCAGTGGGACCTCCCAGTTGGATCCAAATTGTCCCCCATGGATGGTTTTTCAGCAGAAGCCACCCGCAGCGGATGCCACCCATCCTTCTCCCAGCCGGCTCTCTGGCAAGACCCGGTTCCTACAAGCTTGGTCACCAGCGGGTCAGTTATTACCCTGTTTCAGGTGATGAGGAGCTTTTGGGGCCCCCTGCTAGCCCCTGGAGCACTTGAGAGGGACTTGCAGCCACTGGGACCTTGTGGAATACAGGGGACTTCGACCAGTGATGGATTAGACCTAATATATTTATTGTTGCAGGTCAGTCCCGGCACTTTTCTCCCGCTCTTTAAATGATGTTTGCTTATCATTCTACTCCATTTATCATGTGTTAGCGGGTGTGTGCTGGCAGTTCCAGGGCTTGCCTGCAGAGTACAGCTGATTAGGAGAGATTTCTGCTCCCAGGCTCTGGCTGCTGTACCAGCTCGGGGTGGGATGCACCTTTGCTGGGCTGTCATTAATAAACCTGTGCCATTAATAAAGCTGTGGACCTGCACGTGCCTCCTTCTCCCCCACCTGCTGCTGAGAGACCTGGGGAGCGAAGGGTGTTAATTTTGGGGGGGCACGAGGAGAGTCTGACATAGTCTCTCAACGAGGGGGTAGGTCCCAGCAAGTCACCTAACAAGAAGCACACAAAGAGCAGGCAGGGAGGAGCAGGAAAACTGCTGGGAGATCTGATGGGACGTGACTGTCGTGGAGACGGAGTGGACAATGAGTGACTTCAACCTGCCAGAGATGGAGAGGAAAGGCAGAGTGAACCAACGCTGCCAAAGAGGTTAAGGGGAGTAAGATGGTTTTTTACAAATATACCAGGGGAGTCTCAAACAGTGGAGAGAAAGTAGGAGCCATTAATAAATTAGGAAGATTAAATTAATGATGACTCTCCAATGGCTTAACTGCTGTGCAGCCTTCTAAGATCCGCCTTTAACCAAAAAAAAATGAAAAAAAAGGAAAGAAAACCCAAAGAACGTCTCCAGACAATAAGAAAACAAAGAAAACCTTGTCAAATTGTCAAATATAATTCTTGAGCAAAGGCAGGGTGAACCTGCCCGGCTCCGCAGGGCTGGGGGCATGCAGCAGAGAGCGGGGTGGGACTGAGCTTATGAAATGAAGCAGGGAGCGACAATAGAGTTGTTTAAGTTACAGAGAAGCAGGAAATTACCAGAGGATTTGGAAAAAGGAAGTACACCAGGCTTCATGAAAAGACAGTGATCCCAGCAGTGATAACTTTACGGCTCCATCTTCAACCCAACAATAGAGCCGATAGCCAGGGAGACTTCTGGAAAATAACAAAATTACAGCAGTGGCCAGAGGGATGGGGAGGGCAGGGGCGGGACCAGCCCATGGCATCTGCAGGCTCTGCAGGTGGTTTTGCCCCCCATGACTTGTCCCCTTGCCACACAGCCCTCTGTGCCAGCAAGCAGAGGGCTGGAGGAGATGGGGTTTCTGCTCTGGGCTCCTTCCTGGGATCTCAGCAGGGACAGTGACAGTTCTGCTGCTCCAGGTGCAGCCACGTGGGCTGCTGGTGCTGGCCATGTCATGGCTCTCACGGGGCATCTGGGCAGAGGAAGGTCCTAATCAGACAGAGAGGTAGAAACAGCAGTTGTAGGTCCATCTGTTGGATGAACCTGGGACAGAAATGTTGAGTTCTAGGTCGTCTGGACCGAATGTCTTCTTGCATAGGAATGGGAGAATCATAGAATTGTTTTGGTTGGAAATGACCTTTAAGATCATTGAGTCCAACCATCAAGAAGAGCCCCCGAAGCCCTGACCCAGAGAGGCAGGACAGGTTCCCTCTTGGCAACCTGCAGGCTTTGTCCCTGCAGGTCAGGTGAACCTCACCAGATTGGTCACACCTCCTCACTGCCATGAGGTTTCTCTCCACACGTATGAGAAGCATCGCTGGGTTTAGCCAGGAGCAGAGATTTTGGCCCAGATTTTGAAGAGAGAAAACTCTGCAGCAGTGAGCATTTCCGAAAGCAGAGCCCTGGGATTGACTGCAGCAGTGAGTGCAGTGCCCAGTGCTTGGCTGGGGATGGAGCAGATGCCAAGGGGATGCTGTGGCACAACTGGCACCAGCATGGAGAGCCAGGTGACTGCAGCCATGCCCCATGCCTTCTGTCCCTGCCCTGGCTGCTCCTCGCATCAAGGAGCAAACAATAAAAGGGGTCTGACACGTGAGGTGCCACCCAAACATCCTTAGGGACCCTGGGGACAGGGGTGCCCCCCTGCAGCAGCAGTGCCAGGCACAGCAGGGGTGGCAGCGGCAGCCACTGCCTGCAGCTCGTGTGCCTGGGCACAGCTGGGCACAGCTGGAGGCACTGCTGGCCCAAGGAGACACAGACACAATAGAGAGACACCAGGGAAATGACGAAGGGGCTGAAGGATGGGATTTAGGAGGCAGATTAAATGAACTAAATCTGTCTAGCTTTGCTGATCAATCATGCAGGCAGGAGCCGGATAACTGTCTCTGTGTGCCTGAAGGGTGAAAACACTGAGGGAGAAGGAAATTACTTAGGGGACTTTGGGGTGTCAGAGAAGGAAGAGGAATGCTGGAGCTGCTGACTCAGCTCTTCCTGCTGTTCGTGGTGGGTCTTCAGGGGCAGGGGATGGGATGGAACTCCAACCAACCCATGCCTGGGCTGCTAGGGAAGCTTCTGGCCCAGGGCTGGCAGGACAAGGAGGTCTGCAGAAATTATAAATGGGATGAGGAGAAGGTGATGGAGCAAGGAGAACATGGTGGGATAATGGGGCTGTGCAAGGAGAGCAGCAGGATGAGGAAGGTGGAATGGGGCTGATAAGAAACTGCAATGATTTAATTTTCTGCTGCATCTGTGTTGTTACAGACCTTGGCTTTGACAACATGACTCCATGAGATGCTGCCATCCTGCCTGTGTGGAGTTTGTCCGAGTCAGCTGCCTGTCCTGGAGATCTCCAGACAGCAACTGTGGTGGCAGAGCGCAGCAGAGGGGAAGGTGGTCCTCTGTGCAGCAGTCCATAGGAGGTCCCTGGTCATACCGTCTTCAAATATCACAGGGACGGGTGTCACCCTGGTCCTTGTCATCACAGAGGGAGCTCAGCCCAGTTGGTGCTGGAGAGGACTGGGTTGGGTGTCCCCCCAGCCCTTCCAGTGGCATTCATAGAATCATTGAGGTTGGAAGAGACCTTCAAGCTCACCCAGTCCAACCCCTGCCTCCATCACTACTCATCCACAGCACCCAGCGCCACATCCAGACACATCTTGGACACCTCCAGGGATGGTGACTCCACCACCTCCCTGGGCAACCCATTCCAATATCTAATCACCCTTCACAAGGCACATCTCCAGCCCTGCCACCTCACCACTGCCCACCCCAGCTGCAGAGGCTTGAGCTGGCTTGCAGGACAGATCATTTTAATTCCCCCCCTTGCCAGCCTCTCCCCCTCAGCCCAGCCTGCTGGTTTATTGGGGCCTCTGGCAGAGCTCTGCCTCGTTCAGGCTCTTTATCTGTTTTCATTTTCTATGCACACCTCTGGGGCACTGCACAGATATAAAATAATCAAAATGACAGTCCCCAGATAAAGGCCACTTTTGTTAGGAACACACCAAGTCCTCATGTAAAAGCATACAAATGGCAGTTTATTTTCTATCTCAGCACCTTCTAGGTCTTGCAAGCAGGGAGCATCTTGCGAGTCCAGAGAAAAATATCCTGGTCAGCTCTTTCCCACTGGTGAAACATGGTGCAGTGCATAAAGTTCAGAGCCAGGAGTGAATAACAGCGACTTTCATTAACTGTCAAGTGAAACCAGAGGCAGGCTGAAGCACTAATTCCAGTTGGGACCCGTTCAATAGCAAATTAACCTGCCAGTGATCTCCCAGTAGGCTCCTGAACAGAGCAGAAGGAATAATTTGAAACTAGGTTTGTAGAGGTAGGTAATATCTTTTTTATTAGATCAGCGGATAATTTGTAGCCAGATATTTATTCGATGAGCCTCTGTCTGCGTGAGTGGCCATCTGCCTCTCCCTCTCCTCCCTGGGTTTGCACAAACACTGAAGACCTTTTCAGATCCTGGGGTGGATGGGCCCTGTGCAAGCTGGCAAAGCCCACGAGGGGGTCGGTGATGGCCCTCGCACACCGGGATGGGGCTGGGGCGCTTCGGGTACCACCGCCGGAGCTGCACGCCCTTAGGGGGGAGGGAGCACAGCGCAGGTTGAGGGAGGCCACGGGAATGTCTGGGAAGGGTTTTGCATGTTCCCCGCCATGGCTGGCAGGGAGGGCTGGGGTGGGCTGGCAGGGAGCGGTGCCGGAGGAGCATTACATCACCGGCACAGGGCCGCGTTGGCTGCGCAGCGCCCGAGGAGGAGGAGGAGGAGGATGCGGGATGCTGTCTCCTGGCAACCCCCGCGCCTGTCGCATTCAGCAGCATCGGCAGCGGATGCGATGCGGGACCCCGCTGCCGAGAGGGGAGCTCACTGCTGTTACAGCGCGGGTGTGGGGCTTTGCTGGGCACTAATGGGGTCTCCCAGCAGATGGGGTTTCCTGGCTGCAACTCAGGTCCCCACCACCCCTTGAAATGGGCTTTTCTGGTACTGCAGCTTCGGGGCTGGGCAGTGAGAAGGCTACTCAGCCAGCAACAGGAGCAAGTGCAGTGTTGGGAAATCAGAGCCTAGATAGGATGGTTGGCTCCCAAAATGGAGCACCATGCTGGACCCAGCTGCAGAAACCCTGTGCCTGCACTGGCTGGAAGGTGAGAACACCCACACGCAGCAGAGGGGGGGCTGCAGTGGCACTGAGGGTCTTTCCCACAACACCAGCTCCCATTTTCTCCATGCTGGGAGACAGGGACAAGGATGCAGAGAGCTGCCAGTTGCAGCCAGCACCGGGTCCTGCGGGCACCCTCTTCCTTGAGGGTCAGGGGAGGACAACAACTGAGCAGATACCATCTCCTCACGGAGCTGCCATCCGTCTGGGCCGATCGATCCCTCTGGGTGCCTGGGGCACGGCAGCCACTGACAGCCCATTTCACTTCCCTGAGTCCTCCAGCACACCAGACTTTCACCTTCTGGCTTCCAAAGGGAGGGAGATGAGGCAATATATCTGTGCCTTCTCTGCTGGGGGACACAGGGTATGTCTTTGTCCATCCCCTGTCTTTAGCCAGAGGTGCCTTCAAGAGCATCCGTCCATGCTGTGCCTTCTCCCTGTGCCTCAAAGCCCAACATCCACCCTCAGCTCTGTTCTCTCTGGTCTCCACAGTCCCTGGCCAAGCAACCCCATCCCACACCACAATCATACCCCTGCTCCCAGCTTCCCTTGGAGTGGTTGGTGACTGCAGGTCTGCGTGGTCAGAGGCACCGTGGCAGGAGCAGCACAGATGCCGGGATAAGAGGCACTAAAGGCTGTGAATCAGCCTGGGGCTGTCAGCCAGGACCTCTTCTGGCAACTGGCAAGCTGCCGTCGGTCTCACAGATGAGTCCTACAGCAGCAGCCTGTTCAGGGACTTCTACTACCAGCCTGGAAGGGGAATGGGGATGGGGCATGAGAGGAGAGCTATCCTCGCTGAAGGATGCGTGCTGGGATGGATGGGAGGAGGAGCAGAGGGATGAGGAAGTGGGCAGCAACAAGCATCAAGAGGATCTGCTCCCTCTCGAAGGAGATGTCGACTCCTGAGCTGTTTCAAGCCAGGGGCTTAATTTGCAACTGATTCAGCAGCAGAGCAGCATCCGCGCCAGCGGGGGGGCCGGAGGCACTCAGCATCCCCAGGCTGCTCCTGGCAGCGAGGAAAATCCCCAGTGCCTGGCAGCCAGGGAGTGCTGGAGACAGAGCAGGAATGCTCGGAGAGCTGGGGGCAGAACAGCTTCCAGATCCTGGAAAAGAGTCACGATGGCCTCACACTTCTTGACCACTGACGGGCTCGCAGAGCAGTGGGGAAGATGAGATGGGAGAGAGGGAGAGAGGAAAGCTGCGTGGAGGGGAGATGGAGAGAGGAGGAGAGGGAGAGTGGGGGAGGGCGGGAGAGGGAGTGCCTGATGAAGAATCCGGGAATGGGAGGCAGGGAGAAAAACTAATCGAGGATGATTGAGGGAGAGAAGGAGGACGAGTGAAAGATTGAGACAGAGTGATAAAGAATATGTCAGACGGACAGGAAAACTAATAAAGAATAATAACCGCCCCTGGCCGACTGCAGCGCACGCACCTGCACCGTGTGTGAGCACAGGCAGCACGTGCCCCCCCGCCCCCTGCCCAGGGAGGACACTTGGGGACAAGCCCTGCGGGTGGCACATGCACAGCCCCCCCTTGGACATATGGTCCAAGTGTCCTTGCACACACACAGAGCCCTGTTGGTAGCCCCAGGGAGAGCTCTCGGCAGTGCAGGGAGGGGGATGGCCGGCGTGTGCAAACCCAGGCACAACTCGGTGCTCACCCAGGAGGTGCTGCCCACCCCCTGCTGCCCATCACTGTCCCCGGGGTGGGTGGATCCCGCAGCACCCAGGCTGCTGTGGACACCCCTTCATCCCAGGATGGGGACACTTGGAGAAGGGTTTGCCCTCAAGGCGTGTGCCTTGCCTGGGTTGGTGGCCAAGCCCCAGCTGCACAGCCCAGGATGCAGGACCCTTGTCCTCCTGGGTTCAACACTGCCTTTCCTTCCGTGGATCCACACATGCCACCTGGTCTCTGCCCATCCTCACAGCAGGGACATACACTGCCTGGTCCTGGCATTGCTTCTCTCTTTCTTTTGCAACTTGAGGTGCTGATGGAGCATGGGCATGCCTTTTCTACTCCTCCATCCTCATATCCAGCCTCCCTCTGCTTCCCTCCAGCCCAGCCCTTGCTTGGACACCCATTCTGAGAGGCTCAGAGAGTTGGGGTTGTTCACCCTGCAGAAGAGAAGACTCCGGGGAGACCTTTTCAATAAAGTGAGCCTATAAGAGAGATGGGGACAGACTTTTTATCAGGACCTGTAGTGATAGGACAAGGGGTGATGATTTTAAACTGAAAGAGGGGAGATTTAGACTAAATATTAGGAAGAATTTTTTTACAATCAGGGTGGCAAAACCACTGGCCCAGGTTGCCCAGAGAGGTGGTAGATGCCCCATCCCTGGAAACGTTCAAGGCCAGGTTGGATGGGGCTTGGAGCAACCTGGTCTAGTGGGAGGTGTCTCTGACCATGGCAGGGGGTGGGAACTGGATGAGCTTTAAAGGTCCCTTCCAACCCAAACCATTCCATGATTCTATAATTCTGTGATTCCTGTCCCAGGGAGGCTGTGGGCTGGGGGGAGGGAGCTGCTCTGGCCAGAGAGCAGACAGGGTAAGGGGGGGGCTGCTCCTGGAGCAATGTCTCACCTGCCACCACTGACCTCTGGCACTGGGGAGCTCCCAGAGAGTGTCCAGCTCCAGACAAGGCAGGAGGTGATAACTGAGTTCAGCTCTGGAGCAAGTGGGAGCTCTCTGGTCCCTGGTTCTGGCTCGGGGAGGTGAGACCCTGATTTCAGACCAGCTGAGAAAAGTCTGGTGCCACAGGACAGGAATGAGGAAGGGCAGACCTCAGGCTGGTGACCCATACTAGGTCACCAGGACTGGGGACACGCTGCCAAGGTGACCAGGACCTCTCTCCAGGCACAAGGCAGGCTCTAGGGTCCTCAGGACCTAGTCCTGCATTGCCATGGAGGAAGAGGATGGGAGGACAAACAAGGGATGAAGAAAGACAGGAGGGAGAGACCTGGACAAGACAGCCCACGGTTCCAGCATGAAAACTGAGGTATTTGGTGTTTCCTGGTAGCTCCCAGGCAGGGTGAGGACCTCACGGAGCAAGTGCTCAGCTTTGCCAGGAGAGGGGACAGCCAACTCCCGGAAGGCTCAGCTGTGGGTGCTTTTCTTTCACGTGTGTGACCCATTTGGGATGCCACCATGTCCCAGAGGCTGTTTGACTGGCACCATCTGCACAGGGTCCCAGCAGTGCCCACGGTGTGCTACCAGCTCCCCAGGGCTGGTGGAGCATCCGCCGGCACCGTGCCGGGCTGGAGGCGGGCACTGAGACACCGAGTGGGATTTTGCCATCTCTTCATCTCCTGCAAATTTGAGTCATGAGCATAATTCAGCAGGTTTCAGACTGCGGAGAGCAGTGAAAAACAGCTCCTCCCTTGCTTCTTTGCTCTTTGGGAATGGCCAGTCCTGCCCCACCTGCCTGACTCCCAGCAAAGTGTTGCGGGGTGCAGGTGGTGGCATCAGCATTCGGGATGAGCTTGTCCACCCAGTGAGGGGGCTGTGCCATGGCAGACCTGCCTTGGCAGCCAGCGAGGCCCTGGGAAACATGCCAACCTTTCCAGCAAGCTTGGAAAGGGCTGGGATGAGCACAGCTTATCCTGGGAAAAGAATGCCGTGCCCTGGCAGCTCTGCATGGGCTGGGGTATAAATAACGCTGGGGGCGCGGTGCCTCCCACGCATGAGTGATGGGGATGCTGGTGAGTGGGAGCTGTCAGTCTGTGCACGGAGTGTGCATGGAGCCTGACCTGCTAGGAGAAGGTCCCCTGCGAAACCAGAGAGTGCAGAAACACTGGCCAGGACCAGGAGCAGAGCAGTGATCAGGGTGGGATGGAGAGGATGGGGGAAGGCTTTGGTACAAGGTAAGATAAGGTAGAGAAAGAAGGCTCCATCCCTCCTGACACCTTCTCACTCTCCTCAGCTCTCTGCATCTTCCTCCTGCCTCGTTGCTTCCCCTGGTCATCCCTGCCCTGCACACCAGTCCTGCTGTGCCCAGCACCTTCCCCTCCATCCTGCCAGGGTTTGGCGCAGGGACAGCCCCACACCACCAGCACCCAGCCCATCACTTCCTTCAAGGTCTCCCTGCTGGGTTTGCCTTTTGTGGCAGCAAGACAAGACACGTGCAGGGGCAGGGGGACACAGGTGCCCGGAGCAGATCCCACAAGGTGAACCATCAGGGTGATGTGTTTAGAATCATAGAATCATTATGGTTGGAAGGGACCTCCAGGGTCAGCAAGTCCAACCTTTATCCCATCATATTCCTAACCATCAGACCATCAGACCATGGCCTCAAGTGCCTCATCAACCCGTTTTTGAACACCCCCAGGCACGGTGACTCCACCACCTCCCTGGGCAGCCCATTCCAGTGCCCAACCACCCTCTCAGTAAAGAACTTCTTCCTAATCTCCAACCTAAACTTCCCCTGACGGAACTTGAGGCCATTTCCTCTTGTCCTGTCATCAGCAATTCAGGAGAAGAGACCAACACCAGCCTCACTACAACCTCCCTTTAGGTAGTTGTAGAGGGCAATAAGGTCTCCTCTCAGTCTCCTCTTCTCCAGGCTCAATAACCCCAGTTCCCTCAGCCGGTCCCCATAAGGCTTGTTTGCCAGACCTGTGTGGGCAAGGCGAGATATCCTTCATGATTCATTTCCTAATGATGGACATCTTCATTTGCAAACCCCCACCGTGCTTGGGTCAAAGCACAGAGCGTTGGGGGTTCCCCAGCTTTGCGAGGGGTTTGTGCTTGTCTGCCTGGCTCAAGGATGTGCCACCAGGCTGGGGGATGGCCATGCAGGCAACAAATTGGGAGTGGGCGAAACAGCCTGCCCTGATGGTTGCTCCAGATCAGATCCACATATTCAGAGGGAAACTGAGGCCTGACCCACTCCAGCTGACTCCAGTCCAGTTGGGACTGGATGAGCTTTAAGGTCCCTTCCAACCCAAACCAGTCTGGGATTCTGTGAATACTAGCTAGGTGCTGATGGTCCTCAGGACCCTTTCCATGCTGCCCAGGAACACAAGCAGAGCACTGAGGGGCTCCCTGCAGCACTGCTGCTGTGACCAGGCTGCTGCAAGGAGGGTACTGCAGAAGGGTTTGGTGTCCACCCAGACACTGCAAACCTCCATTTTCAAGAGTTTTGAAAAAAAACCTTCTCTCTCCAGTGTCAAATCTGGTAATTTTGCAATCTGGGGCTGTTTCACAAGTGAAAGTGGGACTCAACCAGGTTCTGCAGCAGAAGCTGGCTGACCATGATGAGCTCAGGGTGGAAAGATAGGCTGGGCTGATATCAGAAGCTATCTGACGCATCGCATCTGTTAATTTGGAGGAGCCTGGGACAGTGAGGTTGAGAAAGTGGCCTTTTGTGAGGAGAATGTGTGCTGAGATATCTAGTGATTGGGACCCTGCTCGGGGTGATGGACAGGCGTGGAGGGAAAGGGGAGCTGAGGGAGAGAGGGCAGGCACTTCCCTCTCTGCCGGAACAGAGCGTGGCTCCCATTTGTGCTAATCCCATTAGGGCTGTTTGCACTAAGCCCCCCTGGTCGAGAGGGTGTCTGCCTTTGTGTGGGCCAGGCTCAGCCCCACCACTGCCACGAGCAGATGGGGAAGAAGAGCACGGTCCAAGCAACTGTGCCTCCTGGTGTGACTGGGACACGGTGCCAGGCGGTCCTGCGGCAGGAGCTCAGGGGCTCAGCCCACCCTCAGGAGTGCAGCACTGCAGGGGGGCTGGGGTCAGCCCCAGAAAGGGATGGAAAGGTGGGGTGAGAGCTGCTGAGGACTCATCATCTCGCCATGGAGATAGACTCTCCCTGCCTTGGGTGATGCTGGTTCCCTGCTAGCAGAGGGGGAAAGGCTCCTGGTCTTAGATTAGCTGCTGTTAGCATCACCCCAGCCCTTTCTCTACCTATGGGGATAAACTGAGCTGCGTATTCTGCTGGGGTTTGGGCTCGAGAGCCCCCTGGAGAGGGGGCTGGGCTTGCTCTAAATCTCCTAATCCCCTTCATCACACTGCCAGACAACGAGCGACACCGCAGCAAACTGCCCGGGGCCGGGCCACCCTGCCTCCCCCGAGCTGCCTGCAAATCCCAATCATCCTGCGGGTGATTACAGGGGCTTCTCCTGGAGCACAATGTCCAATCTCCCCCAGGGGCCACAGCAACATATGCAGGGCCAGGCTCTGCGGCTGCCAGGAGCAGAGGCAGCCCCGCTCATCCTATTAACGGTGGCACAGGGGAGGGATGAGCTGGGCAGGGGTCACCTCCCCGCAGCCCGGAGCCAGCCAGGGAAGGAGGGCTTTGCCACTTCCCTCTGCCATGGTCCCGCTCCTCCTGCATGGTGGGCTCCATCCCTCACAGAGTCTCACCACAGGGCACAGTTCTTGAAGTCCATCACTGCCCTCTCCATGGCCAGCCCTGCTCTCGTGGCCCCACAGCTGACCACACCTGCCCCTGGGTGTCGTGGTGTAAAACACATCCCCTGCCAGCTCTCAAACTGCTTTCAGCTCCTTTTGAACCTCTACCCTGAGCATCAGGCTGGCACAGCAGTGGCCCAGCACCCTGATCCCATGCCAGGAGTGCATCTGTGGCCACCATCCCAGCACAGGTAGGCAGCAAAGGCTGTACCTTCCCCTCACTCATCCCAGCAAGAAAGCCACCTCATCCCATCCTAGAAAGCCTCAAGTTCCATCAGGGGAAGTTTAGGTTGGAGATTAGGAAGAAGTTCTTTACTGAGAGGGTGGTTGGGCACTGGAATGGGCTGCCCAGGGAGGTGGTGGAGTCACCGTCCCTGGGGGTGTTCAAAAACGGGTTGATGAGGCACTTGAGGCCATGGTCTGATGGTCTGATGGTTAGGAATATGATGGGATAAAGGTTGGACTTGCTGACCCTGGAGGTCCCTTCCAACCATAATGATTCTATGATTCTATGATTCTATGGATGGAACTCACTGTCTGGCCACTTCAGCCAGTTCTGTGCAGAGCTCTGCTGGCTCACTTTGTCCTCCCACCAGATCTGCTTGGCCCAGGAACCATCTCAGGATCATTTTATTTCTTTAAAGATGCAGTGAAAATAGATCAGACAGTTCTGCCATTTCCACCTGGTTCCCTCTTTCTAGCTTACAGAAATGCCCATTATTCTAAAAAGTGAGGAACAGAGACAAGGAACCACATAAGCATTGATCTTCTGCTTTAAACTTCATGGTGCTTTTACTGGGCAAAGCCATGCTGGGAGAAAGCCTCAGGAGAGGCAGCCTCCACGAGGAAGATGGTGCTGCTGCACCTGGTCACTCCTGGGTAGAGCCAGAAAGGGATCCCAGACCTCATCCACTTCACCATGCAAGCACTGAAAAGGAACCTGCCAGGTCTGTGCAGGCAGCTGGGCAGCTGAAGCTGCAAGGTCAGGCCCTCAGGAGACATGAGAATTAGGTTTTCCATCAAAACTGATGTCTCTGGCCTGGCACATTCCCAGTTCCTGCTGTAAGCCGAGAACCTTATTAAACCAGAGGCACTTGAAAAACCCAGGTCAGAACAAAGCTCATGCAGCAAGTGGTTCCTTGCCCAGCCCAGCTGCCTTCACCCAGCAGCCAGTCAGACATTGCTCTGCTTTGCAGGTGCCCCCACCCCAGGGGAGGCTGCCAAGGAGCAGACAGGAGGAGCAGCTCCCTATCTCCTGCACCTTAGGCTCCTTGTGGAGCCACAGGCTGTGCAAACCTCCACAGACTGGTGGACTTGGCAGGGACACAGAGGCCACATCATTTGGCTCCATTTCGGTTGCTGGGACCATCCTGGGTGGAGAATGCTCCTTCCACATCCACCTGAGGCACTGAAACCCATCCTGAGGGCATTACTGACCTGGGAGCCTGGTGTCCAAGCCCCAAGCCACGCTGGGCAGCTGCAGCATCCTCACCAGCAGCATTCATGAGGTCCGTTGCCACCCCAGTAATCGATGTGTGCTGCCATGGAAACCAAAGAGTTTCCAGCCCTGCATGTCGCTGGCTGGGTGAGATGCTCAGGGCTGTGCTGGAGGAGCAGGAAGGCTGGGACAGGGGATGGCAGGGGCTGCCGGGGGGAGCAGAAGGTGGAGGTGGGGGAGTGGGTGGGATGGGGCGTGCTGGGGGCAGAGAAGGGTAGAGCAGAGGAGGGGAAGGGGGGAAGGAGGCATGAATGGGGGATATGGGGGATCTGCACGGCCTGAGCTGACTGGGAGGGGGAGAGAGCTTGAGGAGCAACTGCAGGGCATGGCACAAGGCCAGGTATGTCCAAGAGGGACAGGGAGGTCCTGGGACTGTGTCTCTGCTTAGAAGGACACCCTTTGGTGATTCTGGCTATCCTGGAGGCAAGTGGGTGCTGATGGCTTTGCGTGGGTGCTATCTGCCTCCCCCTCCCCGTGCCAGCTGTGGGACATCTGGATCCTCTTTCCCTGGAATGGGGCATCAGCAGGGAGGACAGCCACTCGGTTCCCCAGACCTGATGGAGACACATCCCTGCTGCCCAGCTGCCCTGTGCCTGCACAGAGGGACAGCTGAGAGTCCCTCACCCCACCACCCAGGAGGACATGATCCCTCGGGAGTGGCAGGCATTGCTTCCCCTCTGCATGGCCTGCAGGAGAGCCCAGGGAGAAGAGGATGGTAGAAAAGGAGTGTCCCCAAACACCCACATCTTCTCTTGGAAGCTCTTCCTTCCCATGGAGATGGTAAAAAGGTGGGAGATGGCATCAAGTCTCCAAGGAGCAGTGATGGAGGTGGGAGGGAGTCCCATGGATGGTTGGTGGGACTTTCCCTGGTTCCCACCTTAGCTGGTGATGGGCACAAAAGCAAGCAGCCTTGGGGCTGAAGATATCTTTTCACTGAAACGTTTTGGATCAAAATAAAGGAGACTGGTCTGTGGCACACTGCTTTGTGGGGTTATCTTACTCATACCTGTGAAGAAATATCCATAGGCTGGAAAACAGGAGCAGGGAGACAAGGGTGGTCACACCAGGGCTCCTCGCACCTGGAGGAGGAGAGCAGGAGCAGGTACCTCCACAACCACCAAGGCTCTTCACTGCCTCTGGGTGCTTTCTTCCTGGAGGATGTCCCCAAGGATGCGACACGCGGGAAGGATGGGTCAGGCACAGGCATCCGGGTTTTCACACTTTTATTGTAAAGCTTTAGGAAGGGCTAATTACAATGGAGTTGGTCATCTGACAGCTCAGCAAACAAACAGAACAGGAGAGAACGGAAAGGGGATCACGACGGTGTCATGCTCACTGCTCTGAACAGAAAGAATTACAAGGGAATCAATTGTGCTCACAGCGCCCCGGGGAAAACCAAGCCCAAGGCTCAAAGCCTTCCCCGCACAGGGAAATGCATCACACATTGAGAGCAATACAACCTTAGCAAGAGGCATTGCCTTAGACATAGGTCACCATCTGAAAAATAGTTGGGTACTTTACTCTGCCATAGGATTTCTCCTTTAGAAAAGCTACACCTGCATGTACATAAAACTGTACAAAAAACAAGGCATCACAAGCAAGGAAATGAAATCTCGTATAAATAGAACCAACACTGAAGAGCTACAAAGGGGTCGCTTAGATCCTTCCCACGCAGCCCGCCTGCTCCCTGGCTCCCACCTTTGGTTTTACCCCTGGCTTGTCCTAGTGCAGTGTGAGATACAGTGAACCCCCTCCTCTTCCCTGTGCTTGTCTAGACTGGAGCCCGTGGGGAGCTTCCTCCCCCCACGTGCACGGAGGCTTTATCCTTCTGGCTTATAATTGTGCAAATGAGCTTCTTTCCCACAGCACCTCTTCTTCACCCCCCCCCCGCCCAGGACTGATCCCCAGTGACACTGTCCACCTTACCCCGGGACATATCCCCAGCACCCCTTTCTCCCAGGACTGATGTCCAGTGTCTTCTCCTCCCCAGGGACCCCTCCCCACTACATCCCACATAGCGCCCCAACCCTTGGAACCCCACTGAGGACCCAGTCCCACTGTTCTTCTCCATAGACCCACCCTCACCCTCTCAACACCCTTCCCCTCTCCAATCCCAGACACCCATCCCCTCTCCAATCCCAGACACCCAT
>VZRW01003025.1:481661-536777 GCA_013398125.1 Aegotheles bennettii
TGGCACACACCCCCAGCACCCATCCCTCCCACCCCTCGGGGACCCCCCTGCACTCACCCCCACCCCTCACACCACGCTCGCACGGAGAACATCGCCAGGTGCTCCAGGAGACAAGACAGCAACCCCAGCCCCAGGGGTTCTCTGGGGACCCCCAGCAGAAAGTGGGGAGCCCACACCCAGGCGAGGGGTCGGGAGGAAGCTGGTCTTGGACAAGCACCCCTCAGATGTGGCTACGTCACTCTCCCGGGGGGTGCCCGGGAGGGGCACTGGACACTGCCGCTGCCCGAGCCGAGGGGAGGCGTGAGCAGCCGAGTTGGCAGTGGAGTCAGAGATCCTGGCCAGCGCGGCCAAATTGCACATTCTGCCCAGTTTGGCCCTGAAACTACAGAGCTACAATAAAAACAAGTTCAGGAGCGTGACCTGCTCAGGCAGCCAGGCCAGGGGGACGTGGGCCCGGCCGGGCGGGCAAGGGTAGAGCAGGGATGCCCGGAGGGGTGGGTGGACATCCCACCGGAGCATCGCGCCCGCCCCAAGGGACCACCAGCCGGTTGGTGGGGAGCAGCAGCAGAAGGCCGGGAGGAGGGTCCTGCCTCCTCCAGGTGACACCCCGAGGTGACACCCTGAGGTGCCAGGGCCGCAGGCGATGCAGCGTGGTGCAGTGCTGCCCAGGGAAGGTGAGGAGCAGGGCTGGGGCAGGAGGGAGCGGGTGCCAGCTGGTGCCTTCTGCTGCCCTTCCCTTGTCACCCGGGCTCAGCTTGCACCGTGTCCCCTTGGGTCAACCAGAGCCACGCCGGGGAGCTGCCTGCATCTTGCCACCGCTGCCAAAGCAAAGGGAGAGGAGCTGCTCAGAGAGAGGGATGCTGGAGGGGGGCAGGAGGCTGGGCAGGGGGTCCCTGGGACGCTGCACCCCGACAAGCACTATAGCTATGGCAGGGCAGTCTGTGACCCACGGCGGCTGGGGTGCCCTGTCCCTGCATGTCCCCGTGCCAGTGGAGCCCAGCAGAGCCACCCATGAGCCCCGTGGTGATGGACCACGGGTGATGGACCACGCGGCCCAAAGATGAGCCACGGGGAGAACCATCCTGCAGCTGCCACTGGCTTCGCTCCCTAAGGAAGATCCCAGAGATGAAGACGACCGACGCTTGCGTGAGTACGGGAAGAACAACGGTGCAGCACAGCCCCTCCCCGCATCCTGGCGGGGGAGGACCTGGAAGGGCAACCCGGGGATGAGGCATGAGTCTCCCGGACCCCCCCTGCCAGGTGTGCAGGCAGAGCCCCCCAAAACAGGACTGTGCCCCAGCTCCCAGGGAAGCAGAGAGGCTCAGGAAAGCACTCGGGGAGCCCCGTGAAGGGGCGAGGGGTCCTCTCCCCACCGCATGCACAGCATCACCCCAGCTGGGCACCCTGCGAGGAGCCGGGGTGCCGGGGCAGCGGGGACCCACCGGGGAGACCGGTCAACCTTTGACAATGGAAGAGAAAGCTGGATCCCGTGAGAGTGGCCCTGCGGCCTAAGGGCAGCGGGACTCCAGCGGGCAGGGGCTCGGCGGCCCCCCGTGTGACCCTGAGACAAAGCTCCTCCTCACAAAGGCAATGGTGGCTTACAGGCGGACGGGACGAGGTGGAAGGCATGGCCCAGCCGGCCCCACGGGCATCCCCTGCCCCGGAGGAGGCACGAGGCGATGGGCTGAGATGCCCCAGCCCATGGGGACCTCCCTGCCAGCAGAGGGGACTGAGGGCTTCTCCGGACCCAGCCGGTCCCTTGACTGGGGGCTTCCCCATCCCTCGACTGGGGGCTTCCCCATCCCTCCTCCACCTGCAGGGCCACCACCAGGGACACCTCCCCCCACCAACGCAGACCCTGCCTATGGCACCAGGCAGTCCCTAGGGACCCTGCAGCTTGTGGGCACAGTGACAACGTTCAGCAAGAGATCCAGGCTGAGAAAGAGCAAAGTCCCTGCAGTCCGGCTAGGACGCTGCCCTCTGCTCCAGCTCCCCAGCTGCTGTTTCAGGGACTGGTCACATCTCTATTTACAATATAGAACATGAGTGTGGGCTGGAGGCTGCGCTCCCGCGGGCTCTTCCACGCAGCAAACCATTCAAAGCTGGAACTTGCTCCCTGTGGTTTGTTTCTGTTTTCTTTTTTTTTGTGTTTCCTTTTTTTTTCTTTTTTTTTTTGTTTTTGTTTAAACGTCTTTTGTTTCAAGGACAATAAAAAGTTTTGATCAGGCAGGACTTGAATGTCATTCCTAAGGTTCGTATTTACAGGAGTCTACAGCAAAGAGACAGGCAGTTCGCTCCCCGTGCGCGGGGGACACCCCTCATCCTATGCCCCAGAAACTCCACCAGCTCTGCGTGGACCTTTGGTACGTAAGCCCTTCTCCCCAGCTGTGCCCTCGGCACCAGGAGCCTGCCCAGCCCTCCCCGGCGACGCAGCAGTTCGGACACACGCACCCGCAAGTGCTCGCAATTCGGGTTTGGGATGCTTCCATCCTTCCCACCCACCCCCCAGCCCCAGGAAACAAGGGGTGGAAAAGGTGCTGCTCTCCTCCCTGCCTCGCCCTGCCCCACTGTCCGCCGAGCCCACCGCCTGCAGAACCGGCCGCCGGAGCCATAAAGCATCAAAGTTGAAAATGTTCCTCTGGTCACTGGCCTCAGAAGCGCCTCTGCTCCCCGCCCCTCGCGCCCAGCCTCACAGGTAAATCTCCCTCTTGGTGGTCTGGGATGAGGGGGTGGTGGCCGGCTGGAAGTCCGAGGTCTGGGTGAGAGGAATTTCCTCCATGGGAGAGTCCTTGCAGGGCTCATGGCTACTATTGGAGAAGGCACTGTACGTGGGGAGCAGGCGGAGGTTGGCCATTTTGGTGCTGCGCTCTTCTGAGAGTCTGGGGCTGCCATTCCCGACTTGCTCTTGACTCCCTCTGTCTTGGTAAGGCACAAAAGTGGAGAGTTTGAGGGCGTTCTTGGGCCTGCGGCTGGGGGAGGACTGGCCGGGCATCCAGCAGGTATCGGAGTGGCCGAACTCTGTGCACTCCCGGGTACAGGTCCCAGTCATGGCTACATCGGGCAGCGGCCGGAGATCTGCGGGGAAGCAAGCGAGAGCATCGTTACACACACCCAGGTACCACCAGCCTGGGACGTGAGGATGGAGCACAGGGATGAGCAGCAGAGCCTGAGTGTCTCCAGCCTCCCCGCACCCTCCTGTGGTGGGAGGGGACAGCCGGACCCATAGCCACCCAGGGAGCTGGACCTGTGTCCATCCAGGGAGCTGGACCTGTGGTCACCCAGGGAGCCAGACCCGTGGCCATCCAGGGAGCAAAAGCAGAGATGAGAGGGGAACCCAGGGTTCCGGGCAGCCGGTGCCTCCTGTCCCAGCTCCCAGCCCCAGCTCCCCCTGGACAAGTGTCCTCCCTGCAGTGGGCGCGTGCAGAGAAGTGGGAGGCAGAACATGGGGCAGAGCTCCCCAAGCCAACCCCCTTTGGAGATGAGCATTGCACAGGAGGGGTTCCAAAGCCTGGATCTGTACAGCAGGAGACAGGCTGACACCGGTCTGGTCACCCCACAGCTCTGGACACCACCTAGGCCTTGCTAGGCTCCAGGAACCTCCTTGGTCCATCACCTTTGTTCACCACTGACAGCTTCACTGCGCAGAGACAGGGGACTGCCCTAAACACAGTCAGGCTCTTCACTGCCCTGACGTACAACCGTATTTCCTGAGCACCATCCTTGGGCAGCCCTGCCCTGTCCAACATCAGGCGTGTCAGGCCACCTGCCAGCCTCCCCAAGCATCCAGCAGCAGGAGCCCCGAGCCCAGCCAGAAGTCCTCAGCCATCAACTGGTCTCCCATGGAGCCTGAAGTCCCCGAGCGCAACAAAGCACACGTGGGCAAACAAACCCATGTCTACTCCCAGAGAGGCTGGACATACCTGATACTCGTGAGTCCCTGCCCCAGGAGTGCCCAAGCCTCTCTGTGCACCAGACACCTGCCTCAGAGAGACCAAAGTATCTGAGGGCATCAATAGCACCCCGCTCCTGGCATAGCTGGGAAACTCTGACCATCAGCTGTACCAGGTCATGGTCTGGTGTCCCCACATACCAGTCACCATCTACTCCAGACAGTACCAGACCTTCCTGAGCCTTGCCCATGTTCCTTTTACCCAGGACCTGTAACTGTCACAGGTCTTCAGAGGCCAGAACTTGACGCTTCCATGCAGAGGTGTGTGTCCCTCCAAGAGCCATCCCAGACACAAGCCATCCCTTGCCATCTACCCCCACTTCGGGGCACAATAAAATTCCCTGCCACTGCCTGGGACACATCACTGCCCACTACCTCAGGCACCTGTTGGCAGATCAAGCCTGGTGCTTATGCTGGGATGAGGGAGGGGGCTGCTCATGTCCTTGAGACTGTTCTGACTTGCAGATGTCCCTTCTGGTTCACAAAAGTCCTCTCCACCCCTGCAACCAGGAGCTCACTCCAGTGCATTGCTGACAAACAGGTTAATGGTGGGAGATACTAAGGAGCTCCAGGGACCTCAGACATATGGTGCTGTCACCAGCTCAGGGCATGCCCCTTCCCACCAGATACACACTGGGACACATAACACCCTCCTCCCCAAAGAGGACAGACCCACTGGCACTGCCTCAGCCTTGGGAAGAAGCAAACTGGAGTCGTTCACACCATGCTGGGGGGCTCAGCCCTCGTCACCGTGTCCCTCCTGCCACCAGTTCAGGGCTCTGGGACACAGATGTCCCTGAGTCACCCTGGCACAGCTTTCACACACAGGCAACCCTGGGATGCGAGGAAGGTCTCTGCAGGAGAAGGCTCCATACAACGCCAGGAACAGTTGACAAGGGTCATAAGTGAGAGCTAAAGAAATGGGTGTGGAAGAAGGGACAATGTTAGCAGCAAACCAATGCGTGAGCATGTCTTGCCCTAAAACAACCCCCAGTGACTGCGTCTCAAATCCTCAGCATCTCCGGGGGCTGAGGCACCCCAGTTTTTCCCCATGGTTCCTGTGGAGGCTCTGGCACCCGCACTGCTCCCTGTGCCAGGAACCACCTCCCGTGTCCCGTCCCCTGGCGCACACGTGAGCTGTGACATCCTGGCAGAAGCCATCTGGACATACCTCAGCGCAGACCCCCTTCACAGCCTGCTCCGCTCAGGGGACTCTAATGAGGAGCAGAAAAAGGACGAGAGGGTCACATCATTGCACAGCCCCCAGACTCCACACCCACCCTTAGGATCCTCCTGGACCCTTCAGCCTCTGCCAGCCCTCCCCGTTGCATCGCACCGAGCCCCACAGCATCCCTCGGGTACCCTCTGCCTTCAGGAGTCCCTTGGCCTCTCTTGGCCCTGCTCCAGCCTCCTGGAGGCTGCTTAGACACCACTGCTGATCTCTCGCTAGTTCCTCATCCTGACCTCCCTGGAGCCCACTGGCCCTTGCAGGACTCACACAGCAACCTGAGGCAAAGCTTGAAGCCGCCTGGCTGGTGGCACCCCGAGTCCCTGCGTGCGGAGGAGCTGGGGCTCTGCACCCCACGGCGAGGTGTCCCACACCCAGGGGGATGGCCCAGCTGGATGGGCACCACAAACCAGCACACTGACACCAACCCGTGCGTGGGGGACAGCCATGCTCACGCTGCAGGGGGCAAAAGCAGGAGCTCGAGCATCACAGGGGACAAGACGACTGCACAGGCTGGCGTGGGAGCACAGCATGGTAGCGGAGGTCTTTGGGGACATTGGCCACAGACCAGATCTCCTATTTCCTGAGCAGATGGAAAGTTTCCTTGTTTCTTTCTCCTAGCTACAGACAGAAAGCAAGAGATGAAAACGGAGGCAAGACAGCTCCATTTTCATCTCTACTCTGTGCAAACCAGAGCCCATGTCCTAGATGATCTACCAGGTCTTCCTCTCAGGACAACAGGATGCCCCGGTGGCCACCGGCTTGATCATTTTGAGGTCGTGTGATGTTGTTTTTCACATCTGTTCAAGAGGCAATATCTCTCCCTCTCTCTTCTACTTTCCTACCAGATAAATAGGAGTGCTCACCATCATTCCCACTTCCAGAAATGCCTTGGTGCTGTGCGCTCCCAGGGTGGGGAGCGGGCGAGAGCCACCTCTTCTTGCTCCGGCGGGAGCTGCTTTGCTGGGCTTCCAGAGGGTACTGGCAGGACCGAAATAAAAGCTACCTCCCCAGTGAACAAAGCTGCGGGGATTTCCTCGCGCCAATGGCAGCTCAGAAAGCGCAGGATCAAGCAGGAACGCTGTGTTCAAGGTCTTTTATTCTGGTTTTCCCATTGTCTGCTTCTGGCACCAAAGTCTTTTTCCAGCGTTGTCCCTCGGCTTGCAGTGAGATGCTGGCATGGGAGCTGTGCTGCTAAAGGAGCGTATTATGTGCCATGAGCACAACCAGCTCCACTTTAAGAGCCCGGGAACAGGGCAGGGTGTAATTCCTGAATAGCTGTGGTTTAGAGCAAACACGACCCCATGGCCTAATTCTCAGCGCACGCTGGTGGGCCAGAGACTTCAATGTGGCACCGCAGACAAGCAGAAATCCTCCTCTGGGGGTAGCACTGGTGGAAATTCTGCCTGCAAAATGCTGATTCTGGGTGTCCTGCAATGCGGTGAGGAGGCAGAGCCCAAATCTCACCGCGGGGTCAAGGTGCCCACTTCACCTTACAAAGAGCACTGGGGATCCTGGATCCCTCCCCCACCCCAAGAATGCAGTTTTGTGACTCTGAGCCCCTGGAAGCTGACCAAATTCCCAGGTGATGAAGAGGATGGCCATGCCCTCTCCAGCATCTCATTCCTCCACGGCATCCTGGCCATGCATAGTAAAGCCATGTCCATGTGGCTGCCATGATTTCCTGAGCTGTGTCCTCTCCCTGAGCCCCTTCGGGGGCCTGGCCCATCCTGACATCAGCATTTCCATGCCAGGAGGCTGGACTCCACAGCCGGGAGGGTGGCTTTGAGCATTCACAGTCCTCACAGTTCCCTGTCTCTCCCCTTTCTACAGCTCTGAGTTTCTCTGGCATCCTCCCGTCGGCTCCCGGGGCTGCTGTGCCTGGGCACATTGCACAGGAGCACAGGGGGCAGGAACACCCACATCCCTACCAACTGTTCGGGTGGAAAGGGGGCACGGGTGGGACTTGGCACCCAGATCCATTCAGAGATGCACCCTGGGCCCTCCTTCTGGCTGGAGGAGGGGAAGCTCTCTCGAGCCCAGCTCTGTTCTCGATGCTGGCGTGGCTGCTCTCAGCTCCTGACATCCAGGGCACCTCTGCTCCTTGTGAAGGAGACTGTGCCAGGCTGTCTCCTCCGGGAAGAGGCACACATTGGTGCTGCTGCTAATTATTTCTCTCTCCACATCCCCGTGCAAGGCAGGAACACATCCCGTTGCAGCAAGGGCTCCTCCAACAGCATTATTGCTCTTAGTGGGGGATTTCAATAGTGCACTTGAGCACTGTTAGACAGGAGACAAAAGCAGGCAGCCTCATTCAGCAGGCACTTCCATCTCCTGCAGTAGATGTACCGAGGTTCACTCACCCACTGCAAGCCAGGCAGCTTCAAGCAGAGGTTGAGAGCCAGCCTCAACCATATTGTTTATTTTTTTTGCCACCATCTGCAAGGTGTGCAGCCTGGTTTGGTTCTCCCTTGTCTCCCACTCATTTCAGACACCAGCACCGTTGGCATGGTGCTGGGCGAGCAGGGATGGTGCAGCACAGGAGGCCAGGTCCTGCGGGTGAGGGGATGGAGAGGAGCAGCTCTGGGAAGGGAAACAGCAGGACTGCGGGGACTTGACACAGCAGAGCAGGGCAGCGGATGCAGAGAAGCCTGGAAGGGAGGAGGAGGGAAGGGCAGCATGCTGGGAGGGACTGGAGAGGTTCAGTGGTATGGAGAAATGGGGAATGTGACGGTGTGGGGAGAGCAGCTTGGAGGCAAAGCAGGATGCTCTCCTGCAGTGTTAGATCAGAGAGACTCATCTTCCCTACCTGACAGATGGAGAACATCGGTCCCTAATTCCAACCAGCTAGCCCTGCCCAGAGCCCAAAAGCACTGTGTGTCCCCTCGCCTCACCCAGGGGCAGAGGAGTGGAGCAAACTGAGGGCTGGGGGCTATTTCTTCCAGTACAGGCAGTTTTACCACCTCTATTGCCCCAGTGCAGATGCCTGGAGACAACTCTCCTCCTGCACCATGCCCTCAGGGCTCTGCAGACCACTCCTGGGACATCCCTTACAGCAGTGACCTCCCATGGCATCATATCCTGGCAGCACTGTCCTCCCTGTCTGCACCTACCCGATAGGAACAGCCTCCCCAGTGCTGTTCCAACAACTCCCTTCCTACAGTACAGCTCCTGCGAGTAGGCACCATTTCCCTGCTCCACCACAGCTCTCCTGCACCATCTCTCCCTCCAGGTAGCACCCCCTGGAGTGCTCACACCCACAGCTACCACTGCCTACCTGCTGCCATGCTGCTGATGGGTACCACTCTCCCGTGCCACCGTTCTCTATAGGTACCACTCTCCTACAGCGCGACCACCTACAGGTACCGTTCCCCTACAGCGCTGTTCCCTACAGGTACCATGCCCCATGGCGTGGTTACACAAGGCATTGCTCTCCTGTGGTGTTGCTCTCTACAGGTGCCATTCCCCCATGGCATCATTCCCAGGAAGCACCATTCCTCCACAGCACTGCTGCCTACAGGTACTGGTCCCCCACGGTGCCACGTCCTCCAGGTGCCATGTTCTGTGCTGCTGCTCCCTCCAGGTATTGCCTCCCCCCGCTGCTCCCTTCCCTTCAGGCACTGCTGCTCTAATGGTGCCATCTCCTCCAGGTACAATGTTTTACAGTGTTGTTCCCTCCAGACACCACTCCCCTGCGGTGCCGCTTCCTCCAGGCACCACTGCTTTGTGGTCTGTTCCCTCTTCTCTACAACCTGACACTACGGCTATTTGGATCGTGTGCCCCCAACATCCCATTTTCTTACACCTGCAGTCCCTCTCCTCTCCTCTCCTCTCCTACCCGGCAGTGCTGGGTTCAGTCCCTTGTACTGTCCCACCACTTGACTCCCACCTCTCTGTGCCTTTCCCCTGACCCCCTGACCCCTTTCCCCTTTCATGCCTGACCCAGTAGCCTGGAGGAGTCCCCCCACGTTGGCAGTCAGAGATGCTTCCCAGCCCGTCCTCCCCTGGCCAGCTCAGCGTGGGCTTCTTCTGGTGCACAGGAGCTCGGTCGCTTTTTCCCAGCGTGTCTTCCCCTTGCAAGGGCTTTAGGGAAGCTGTGCTGTAAGGAGCTGTGGAGCTGTGATCTCCTCTGCAAAGCCCAGACACAAGGTTCCCCTTCAAAGTCCCTGGATGAGGTGGGCACAGCCAGTGTGTCATCTCCAGCAGGGAATGTTAGGCTCCAGGGGAGACCTCATAGCAGCCTTCCAGTATCTGAAGGGGGCCTATGGGAAAGCTGGAAAAGGACTTTTGACAAGGGCATGGAGTGACAGAACAAGGGGAAATGGGTTCAACTAAAGGAAGGAAGATTTAGACTGGATATTAGGAGGAAATTCTTTGGTGTGAGGGTGGTGAGAGCCTGGTCCAGGGTGCCCAGAGAAGCTGTGGCTGCCCCTCCCTGGCAGTGCTGAAGGCCAGGTTGGATGGGGCTTGGAGCACCCTGGTGTGGTGGGAGGTGTCCCTGCCCATGGCAGGGGGTGGCACTGGGTGAGCTTTAAGGTCCCTTCCCACCCAAACCATTTGGGGATTCAATGATTCTATGATTCTAAACCCACACTCCGGACTGGGGGGACCAGAGCAGCCAGCTCACCTTCAGCAGCTCCCCAGTCTGCCTCCTCTCTGGTCTCCGACTCCCACATCACACACGGCCAGAGTGGCACAAGCACAACACGGATTTCACTTTTCAGGCCTCAGGGAAGGCTGCTGGCCTGGTGCCTGTTTCCACAGCGATGCCCCGGAGATCACTGCGTGCAGGAACATCGGAAGCCGAGAGCAGGAGCAGAGAGCTCCCCGCGGGCCGCCCGAGTCCCCACGTTTCCTAGACTGAGCTGACACCATCCCTCCAACACCCAGGCAGACGGTTTGCGGGGCCATTCCTAGCACTACAACACCCAGACAGACGGCTTCGGGGACCAATTCTAGCACTACAACACCCAGACAGATGGCTTTCCAAACTTACCACCGCCGCTCCAGCGTGCAGACAGATGGCTGCTGGGATCCGAGACCGACCCGACGCTGCCCACAAAGGTGGTTACTGCAGTTCAACGCCACACCTCCAGCTCTCGGGGCAATAACGGGCAACACCCACTCTTACAATAAATACTGAGCAAGATCCTCAGAGCCAGCACTCATGCCAGCACACAGATGGATTTCTCCTAGGCACCGAAGTCAAGAGATAGAACGCACACAGCCACAGCACACAGTTTAATGGCCTCAAGCTACGTTAATGGCCTCAAGTTCCGTCACAGGAAGTTCAGGTTGGAGATTAGGAAGAAGTTCTTGCCTGAGAGGGTGGTTGGGCACTGGAATGGGCTGCCCAGGGAGGTGGTGGAGTCACCGTCCCTGGGGGTGTTCAAAAAACGGGTTGATGAGGCACTTGAGGCCATGGTCTGATGGTCTGATGGTTAGGAATAGGATGGGATAAAGGTTGGACTTGATGACCCTGGAGGTCCCTTCCAACCATAATGATTCTATGATTCTATGATTCTATGATCTCCCCCAGACCCTACAGCACCCAGCATCTCTCCCCACATGCTAAACGATAGCATCTGAACACCAGTAGGGACAGCTCGCTCCAAAGTTAATGGCCTGTCAGCCCCCAGATGCACGCACGGATCAAACCATGGCCTCTGGGGTGTGTTACAATGGCACACACTAACTGCAGCACCGAAGCAAATGACTTCCCAGATCCTGCCAAGGGTATCACAGCGGAACCGGCACATAATTAATGTGGACAGATGCACCCACCAGCCTCAGCCTCACCAGCACAGGTAGCGTAGTGCTAAAACAATTTATCGGCGGTGAGGGCTTGAGCCCAGGCTCCCAGAGGACATGTTCATCCCTTGCTCGCTGTAGCTGGAGCTTGAGGAACCACCTCCCTGCTGCTGCTACTGCGCCAGGCATCCCACGGCCACATGGCCACTGCAACGGGGGGTGAGCTGAACCCTGCACCAGGAGCACCCAGGTGGGTGGCTCTGGACACTGACCGTGCTCCTGTGGGGGCCAGCCAGGGCTCAGAGGGCTCAATAACAGAGCATGACACCCGTGGGACTCCAAAAAGCACCATCTGCCCCTGCGGCTTCCCTGCAATCCCTGAGATACTCAGTGGAACAAATTCAATCCCCGAATAACAGATTTTGTGCTTGTGATGTCACTCACATGAATGATCTCCTACCCTGGTACAGAGGGGCCTCAACCTTCACCGGACTACAAAAAGCAGAATTATTACATTAAATTACTGAATAATTATGTTAAGAACTACCTTAATAGGATTACAGGGTTCAAAGGTAAGGAAATGCCGAAATTAGGATTGTCCATGCAGTCTTAATTTACTTCATGAAAGTCTGCTTTGTGCTGCAGACCAGAATTACGGTCTGGTGGAAAATATTCTCCCTGGAGTCCCTTTGTGCCTCTGGGGGAGAGGACAGAGCCACCTGGGAGGTACACCAGGCTCTTCAGGAAGAAGAGGCTTTGCCAGTGAGACTCCACCCCACAGGCTGCAGAGCCTGGGGAGGGTACAATGAAAGGGTCAAGAGATCACAGAAAATTACTTCTCTAAAACACAGGGCTGGCGGAGTGGGGGATTGCTTTACTATTGAGAAAAACCTAGCAATTTCCTTCCTACCCCCTTTTGGAAGTGAAATATCTGGATGGATTTCACTGCCACTTCTCAAAAATATTTCCTAAGTGGCATTTGCCCACTAAAAATAAAAATAAAATAAAAATAAAAATAAAAATTGTGTCCTTGCAGTTAAAGTGTGAGAACTTCAAGCCACTGAAAACAAAGTCAAGTAATGAGCATTATTGAGCAATCCCCTTCTGCGTGTTGTATAAAACACAGTAACAAGTCCAGCTCCAAAATTAAATCCTGGTTCCTGTGATAGCCAAACACTGTCCTCTGGCCAACCAAGAACTTCTTATGGCACCTACAGCCAACCGACATCCAACAAATACCCACCAGAAAGGTTGAGGAGTCATGAAATAACCTAACCAGGCAATAACCAAACCACACCGGGTGATAACCAAATCATACCAGGCAATAACCAAACCACACCGGGTGATAACCAAACCATACCAGGCAATAACCAAACCACACCAGGCAATAACCAAACCACACCAGGTGATAACCAAACCACACTAGGCAACAACCAAACTTAACCAGGCAATAACCAAACCACACCAGGCAATAACCAAACCACACCGGCTGATAACCAAACCATACTGGGCAACAACCAAACCGCACTGGGCAATAACCAAACCACACCAGGTGATAACCAAACCACACTGGGCAACAACCAAACCAAACCAAACCAAACCAGGAAACAACCAAACCACCTTCCAGGTCTCATGATTTGCTCCTGTGAGTAACAACTCCTGTAGCACCTTCAGGAGCGCACAAAGGTCTTGACAAGAAGTTGTGGGTGGCAGAGCCCTCCTTCCCTCCCTGCCTGAGGAGGAGGAGGGGCAGGTGGGAGCACGGGGCTCTTCCGGCTTTTGAGCTCTCTCTTGTAAGGGCTGAAGATGGGCAAACTCGGGGGAGGAACAGCACCCTGGGCCCACAGCTCATGCATGCCTTGTATGCGCATTCCTGCTACCCAAATACCTACACAATTGCTCCTTCCACATTCCCACCTTGCCTTTGCTGTGCCTCCCGTGCCTGGAATTCCTCCCAGACTATCCCAGTGGGGGTCTTCAGGGCTGAACTGTCCCCCTGTCCAGCCAGGCCTTCCCAGGGACACACGGATGCATTGCCCAGAGCCTCCTGGGATGTCCCGGGTACTGGTGTGCTGCCAGCCAGTGGGAGGGGGGTGACCACGAGGGGCCAGGAGCAGTGTTACCCATGCTGGTGAGAGCTCTGGTTACCCACTGACCCAGCTCCAGGGTGCCTACAGCTGAGGTGCCCTTGCCCAGGCCCCTGGAGCAAGGCATCTTCCAGTCAGGACCTGCAGTGTCTGGGAGAATGGTGGGAGAGCTGAGGATGTGGCTCCTGTGGTACCAGGTCCTGGGAAGCTCCTGCTACATATTGTGACGGGTTGCTGGCATACAGTGGTCTGCTTACTCCATCTCCCTCCCCCCCTCTAAGAGCATCACAGAGACACTGAGCTTCTGGAGGGGACCCGTGGCTCCTGCAGGATTGTGCCCTGTGCTCCTGTCACTGCTCCAGAGGCTGGGGACACCAAAAGCCTGGGGACACTGAAAGCCTTGGGGCAGCAGCAGGAGCAAGCGCAGCAACCCAGCTGCCCCAGGCCACCCCACAGATGCCAGGAATAGGATGTGTTAAAGCACCAAATGCTTCTTACAGAAGGTACCTGGGCAGTTAATCCTTGAGCTTCACCTTGTGCAGGAGCCTGTGAAAGGCAGGGGGCAAATCCCCTCCGACCCAGCCCCTCTGCTCAGGCATGGGGTGACCACACCAAGAGGTCCCCTCCAGCCCATGTCCCACACAGGCTTTCAAGTGAATTGCAGCCCCCCCAGCCCTGGCTCCCTCTGCTGCACCCACCCCTCAGCCAGCCTCCCTCCAAGGGTTAATCTGTCTCTCTAGAGCTCCTCAAAGCTAATTAGAAAGAGCCTGGGCAAGTGTGGTGGCAGATACCGCTGCTGCACTTATCTCCCCACTTCCGGGGCTCTGCCCTTATCATTTAATTAAAGCTGCAGTCGTGCTTCCCTTCCTGGCAGCAGCTAATCAGGGAGGGCACTGGAGCTTGAGGAAGCCTCTGCCAGTTCACCAAGGAAGAAGCAGGAGAAGGACAGGGAACATGCCCCAGGAAGGAAAATAAAAGGGAGAAGAAGATAAAGAAAGAGTCCCTTTGTGCTGGCCACCCAGGGAAGGGAGTGAGCCCCAGCCCCAGAGAGGGGGTACACAGGGTCCTCTCAGCTCTGGATGGACCTCTGTGGTGTCAGCCTGGGAGAGAGCTGAGAAAGCTGCCTTCACCCCCCGCAGGCTACAGGCTAGCTCAATCTCCCAGCAGGAACAGGGCCCTGGACACCTCACCCTGCCCCAAAGCAGCTCTCCCAGCAAGGCACAAGATACACCCTGACACCAGAGCCCACCTGCCCCAGCAGCAGAGCAAGCTCCACTCTATCCTCCCACGGGCAAGGAACAACCCATGCCACACAGCACCCAGCACCTCCAAGAAAACTGGGGACCCCTAGAGTGCCAGGGAAGGGGCATGTCCAGGAGGGATGCCATCAAGCAACAGAATGGATGTCCATCAACCAACAGGATGGATGTCCATCAACTAACAGGAGGGATGCCATCAAACAATAGGATGAATGTCCATCAAGCAGCAGGATGAATGTCCATCAACCAACGGGATGAATGTCCATCAAGCAACAGCAACTGCAGCAAGCTCCTGCCCCAGGTCTCTGAGGGTGGGCAAGGATGCGTAAGTCCTGCGAGATGCCATTGTTTGAAGGCCACACAACGGTGTGTGGGCACAGCTACACAGGGACATGTGCTGGCATGCATTCAGTGAGTGACTCAGACATTTTGGGGTGAACAACCCCCAACCCATGCTGACAGCTTCTGTGTTAAATTCCACACCTCTCTTCCAAAGCACAGTTAAGCTAATGGATCTTGAAAAGAAATTCTTCTAACCAGTTTGTTAGCAGGGCTGAGGCAGCATGGCTTGTTCTCAAAAACCAGCTGGAACACCTCTGCTAAAACTTAAGAAGCAAAAAAGGAAAGGGAATCAACCTGAGGGAAACCCAGCATGGAAAATTCAAGCTTTAGTGCTGGAAATCTGCTGAAGTGATAAGCAATGGAAAATAAGTCTGTACAATACAATGTGTCAGGCAGCCCGAGGCTGCACAGGCTGTATAATGAACCTCCTTGCAGGTTCTGAGAGCTGCTCTGAAGGCACAGCCTGGTCAGGAGATGTATGGGTGTGCTCGGTGTGGGAGGGACACAGCAGTTGTGTCAGCACTGTGCCCTTCTCCTGGAAAGGGTCATCCTCTCCTACCACTGCTCACCTCCTCAGCCCTCCCAGTGTCCTGATCACATGAGCAAGAAGTAACGCATGATATTTTAATTTATTTTTTCCTATTAATTATTTTTTTCCTAATAATTAATTTTTTCCTATTAATTAATTTATTTTTTTCCTATTAATTTTCAGCAAGACGTTTCCTCACCTCCAGGCTCGTGTCCCAGCCCAGGTGTGCTGCTTCAGCTGCACGGGAGCTTAGGAATCCTGGTCTGGTTTTATGGGCACTCTCTGTGTTTGCTCCTTGGCGGCTGCCTTTCATTGTATGAGTGTATTAAAGCTCTTGTGTCAAGGAGAAAAGAACTGGCATACGCATGTCTGCCTTTGAAGAAAACCATTGTTAAGCTTCATCAACAATTTAATAATCTTCCACTAGCGGGACAATGGATCGGGGGAAATTGTTCTTGCAGGGGGGCTGGTAGGCACACAGCAAAGCACTGCTCAAGGCCTTTGAAGTCACATAGGTGTTTAAGTGACAAAAGAAATCACAACTTTATGAAAAGGGCTTGCCTCAACAAGGGGCTCTGGAAACAAAGGAAACCAAGGCCACTCGGAGAGAAGCAGAGCAGGGGAGAAGGAAGAGCCCTTGGAAGGGAGTCAAGCTGAACCCCAAGGAAACTGGGAGAGGAAATGACAGTATGGATTTGCATGCATAAGCTTTGTTTTCTCTCCACAGATCCTTCCTGGGCTGGGTAAGAGTCAAACAAGCACATTCACTTGTCATTTCAGCTCTTTACAGTCTGTTCTGACTGTAGGAACGTGCCGGTTGCCTGAACCATAATGCAGACACAGAGGAACGAGAGGCCACATCCTTGCCAGGATTTGTGGTGCTTATCTGAAGATCAGGGGGTGGGCACTAAAGCCAGGGCTGATGCTCTTGGAGGATGCCTGGGAGGCAATGACGCCTGGGAGGAAATGTCTGTCTGCTGATGGAGGATGCACACCCAGCCCAGGGTACTGCATCCAGCCATGAAGAACCAAACACACGTGAAAACCAACATCCAGCAGTTCTGGGAGCATTAGACCAAGGGTGTGGTCGTGAAAATTTGGAGTCATGATCCAACACCAAATGAGGGGGTCTGGCTGCTGATTGCTTGAAGATCAAGAGCAGCCCATGCAGGAGAGCCTGAACCCCCGAGCCACCCAACCCATGAAGAGACATGCCACAAACCCCGCTGCAAACACACATTATCCACACCTCCAACACCCACAGGCTCAGAGCCTGAAAATCTGCAGTGGAAGCAAAAATGGGGAAGAGATTTTGCGGCTGGCACATGGCAGAAGCAGCATATGCACCAGTCAAATCCTCCCGTGGTGCAGCCAAAATGCGTGCCAAGAAATCAACCCAGGTGGTTAACATCTCTGAATTGAACCACTTGCCATCTTGCTGGCACGATTCCCCACCGAGGCACTGAAAGGCTTTGCAGTGCTGATGGCCATGGGCTGGGGAGAAGCCACCTCCTCGCGTGACAATGGGAGGTGCAGCTCTAAGCAAGCAGGAGGGTGTCAGTGTGCTGGTGCAAATGGGGAGGTTTAGGAATGGGGCAGGCAGGTTCTGCTGGGAAGATTTGGGAAAAAATCCCCAGATCCTGACGAATGCTGCTCTGTGTTTGTTATTAGGATGGCAGAAAGGTGCTCTTGTGGAAGAGTGGGAAAAAGAAGGAAAATCGCTTCCGATGGGGAATATCAACCTCCAGCTACCCCTGGGTGCTGCAGTTTACAGGCTGCTGGAGGTTAGATGCAATAAAGTTTGCACCTCTCGAGGGAGACCTGCCAGAGGCAGTCCTAAAGGCGCAGAATGAGTAAAACACGCTTGAAAAGCGAGTGAGGATTAAACCTGCTCCCTAACATCCTGGCAGGAGAACGGGGCTCCACCGTGATCCTGCAGGAGAGGCAGCTTGGTGGAGGGAATTTGCCAGCTCTTTCACCCCCAAAGCACAGCACAAGGGAACAGCAGGATGATCACGAGAAGATTTTGATTTCGTGGTCCAACAGAGATGTGTGAAAACTTCCGAAATCAGTCCAAGGGCATAATTTTTACAGATTATTTTTCAAAAGGGAGAAGACAGTAATAGCAGGTCTGCTTCTTATGCATAGTCTGTAGGAATAGAAAATATGTGTGTGGCATTGAGCAAAGCAGCGGTGTACCTGTTTGAAAGAGCAGCCCAGAGCCGGGCAGGTAGAGACCTCAAAAGGATCTGTGATCTGAGAGGTCCAGGATCAGCAATTGACCCTTTGAGGGAAGCCGTTAGTCATCATTAAAGAGGTTTATGTCCCAAGGGACCGAGAGGGGAAACACCGCGAGTCCTGTGTCTTATGATGTGGGTTAGAAAAGAGAGAACAGGGCTTGGAGGATGAAAAATGAAAGGTGTGTGGGCAGCGGGGTTTACCTCCCGCAGGGAACTGCCTGGACACGGGATGGGGTTGGGATCCAACTGCTGAGGGAAGCTGATAGGGTGAACAATAGCGTGGAAGCAGCATTGTTTTCAGGAAAGCAAGGTATTTGCCTTCTCTCACTGATGTATCTGCATCTCTGCGGGTGCCCCTTCCTGTGTGGCTAATAAGCAGCAAGATGCTAGACATGGAATACACAATTTCTTTCGCTTTTATTCGTTTTCTTTCTAGATATAATAACTCTTGCCTTTGTCAAGATCCCTGTTGTCTAGGTAATTTCATCTAGAGATCCTCAAGGAATAGAGATCTCCATATCCCTCAAAGTTTAATATCTTGGTTTTAGCTGGCATATTTTCAAGCAATAACTTGTACAGCTGAAGAAGAAAAAAAAGATTACTTATGTCTAATTGGTGTTATACTAATTACCAGCAGAATACATCAGGCAAATATCACATCTACTCACTCTCTGTCATTCTACATTCCCTACTCCATCTTCTCTTTCCTCTGCAGCTATAAAACAACACAACACGCTGTTCTGACACATCCCTGAGCAAAGATCATATCCAAACCCTCTCCTCCTTTCTCTCGCTGCCTCCCTGATTTGTTTCACTTCCAAGCAAGGTTTTAAAGCAGATGCAGACATGTAACTGATTGAGAAGTGCTGGGTTTAGGAACCTGTGCCCATGGACTCCAGCACCCTGCCCTCTCTCCCAGATCCCTTCCCAATCTCTCCCAGTGTTTCTTGCACAGAGGGTTTATGGCTGTTCACGTAAGAACATTTTACCTCTTACATCTGAATAAGTATATGACCACAGATGGACTAACACAGAGGCACAAGCCCTCTCACACATGGGCCATCTGAGCTGATTTATTCTCAATTCACAGCATTTTTGCCAGTTTACCCTAAATGATGTGCAAGTGACATCAGTCAAACCTGATAACACCAGTCCTACGCTGGAGTAAGGGTCCTGCATGTAAATCTAAGTACCTCCAAGGCCCACCATGAGCACTGTCCTCATCATCTAGCTCATTTTGAGACTAGCTTGCTTTCACCTGGTGCAGAGCACCTCCCTGGCATACAGAGCCCTGGCACAATCTGGGGTTGAACACTGCGGAGGAACCTTTCCCGCTGGGCAGGAAGGATGAAACAACCCTGGCTGAAAGAGTTTAGCCCAATGGACGTGAGCTGTGCTGGGGCAGTTGGCCTCAAAGCCCAAGAATAAGCTCTGGATCTTTGCATTTAGTGATATGGTGGCTGAAAGAGGGTCTCGGTATCCATCAGACCCATGTAGGTCTGATACCTCTCAGACCCTGGTCAGTCCCATTCTTCCATCAATGAGCTGCAGTCTCCTTCCCCACAAGCAGCATGGCTGAAGCCCATCCCGGAGATTATCTGGGAAGACCTGTACCCGGTGCAAAGGCATAGCTCTTTCTCCATCCCACTGTGGTCTCCAGCAACAACTTGTCACTGCATGCCCCTGAGAGCTGTCAAGATGTGCCTGCCTGGGACAATGGAGCCTGCCAGCTCCAAAGCTCATAAGCTTCCCCCATTTCTGCTTATTGAAAGCTTGTTGTCCTGCTCAGACCAGACAGAGGGCTGAGGTGTTGGAAAGGGAGCCCAGGATCAACCACACTGCCCAGGGAAGAAGGAGCCAGCCACCGTGTGGCTTCTCTACACCGCAGTTGTGTCGGCACTGGCCCGGAGCAGACTGCATGGTTGCATCAGTTCACATGAAATGAGCCCTGGTTCCTGCAGGGGAACCTCCACTCTCTGAAAGGAAAGGCAAACGCAGGGGCTGGCACGGTTAGATAACCTCTGAGTCAAAGCAGCCCATCCTTGGTATCTCTCGCCAGATGCCATGACTAATGTTAGATTTATGGAGTGTCCTCTCTGCAAGTAAAGCAAAGAGCTAGCGTTACAACCACTTAATGGAGGTGACTTCAAATCAGGATGGATGAGAGCTTGTGGGAAGGAGACAGGAAGAGAGATTCATTGATAGCGAGAGCACAAAGGATAAAATCCCAGGGAAGAGCAAACAACTGAGACTGACATTTGACCTGTCTCAGTAGCAAAGCTCACATTGATTTCACTGGGGACAGGAATGAATCCCTTATCCTCTGTCTCATGCCTACGAGAGAGATTTTCCACCTAAGGGATCTACACCTGACCGATCCTTCAAACTCAGGCGCATGCTATTTTTATGAGAAAGAAAATGCGGTGTGAAGTCCTCAAGAAGCTCAAATGGGAGACTTCATAAGCTCCTCTAGCATTAAGTTTAAATCCCACACTAATGCAGGTCCCTTTACATGGGAAGAGGTAGTGCCAAGCAGGAAGGTTTATAGAGACATTCAGGAGCAGTCAGAGGCAGATAAAGGGGAAATAACTGAGTTAGATCACAGAGGAGCTGGAAATGGCATGTCAAATTACTTCAAAAGGAGCTTTCTAAGGAAGCAGGTCTTTGAAAACAACAAATAGTCTGGGACTGCTGAAGCATCCTGGTTGTCTCTTGCTTTTACACTTGGTGGCTTTTTCTGGTTTAGACGTATCCTAAACCTGAGCGCCGACCTCATCCGGCTGCTCACTGCCCCTCTGCAAAATCCCTGCTTCCTGCAAGCTCAGCTCTTTGTGGAGCCATGGAGTAGCCAGGTTAGGAAAACTGCTCTGCCTGAAGAGTAATCTGGCAAAAACCAAAGGATCCAGCAAAACTTCAGCCTGATCCATTTCCCGATCCAGCTCACCATGCAGCCAGACAAACGGCTGCGTTGGCACCACAGAGCACATGGCACGGGGACAGGGATGAGCAAACCAGGGCAGAGAGTAGGGGAGCTGCCTATTTTGGCACTTGTGCTAACAAAACACACGGGGTGCTGGCTGTGGTTAACAGGTTCATCAACAGAAATGCTCAGAACTCGGCCGCTGGGTGTTCCCCATGGATATCACACACCCACAATTGCTCTGGAGCACCTCTCCAAAGGCAGGACACCGGGTCTCCAGTCCTGTTACAGAAAACACAAAATAAGAGTCTGAAGGAGCTTCATCCAACCCTTTATTCTAAGGAAACATCCTCCCTGGAGAGCAGGGTACAAATGAAGAAGGGACCCACTCTCTTGTTCCTGCTGCAGATCTAATTCCGAAAGCTTCTTCCTGTAGCACAGCTTAGCAAACTCAAGTTGAACCCATGAATAATTTGAGGATGACATAAACTAGTCTTTGGAAAATAGACTTTACACCAAAGAAGGGGTGTTGGTCCAGGTAAGAACAGCTGCGCATGACCATTTCCATGGGCATTTGCATGGGCATTTGCAACCGTTGCCAAAGCAAACCATTGCAAAGCAACCTTGGCTAAAGCAAAAAACCTAAGTCCTGTGCATCCTGAGTGGCAGTAACCTATATCTCACCCTGCAGTCACTTTGTGAAGGTGAAAAGTTCCCTGTTTTAATGTCACTACGGCAGTAGGAGGGCACGTTCTGCCAGGTGAGAGCTACAACCCAGCTCCAGGCCTGCTGAGATGAAATGGTGGTGGGAAGTGTTTCTGCTCTGGACATGACATTGGTTGGTCTCCCTGGTCTGGGACATTGGGAAATCCTCCTTCCCTGGGACAGTAGAAGTCATCTTCCCTGCTTAAGCTCATTCATACATCTTAGATAAAAAATTATATGCTTCCATATGTTCACAGTTGGTTCCTATAAGAAAAGTCTCCAAGTTTGCCGTGGAGCAGACCAAGCCTGGTAAACAGAGGAGAGTGGTTCCAAAAGGCCAGGTGAGTTTTAGGCTGGCTCTCAGCATATTTTCCAAGCCTGCGGTCTCTGAAGGAATGCCCAGTGAATCAGCAAATTTAGAACAGGGTCACCTCCCTGAGATGTGCACTCATGATAGCACAGGGAGAGGGTTGTGTTGGGTAGGGCTTTCAAATGGAAGAAAGAATAAAGATTAAGAAAAATGTCAATATTTTCTACATTCAGTAGTTTCAGAGCAGGAGGAATGTGAAGGACATAAAAGAAGGGAGAGGACATTCACTCATTTCCATCATCTTGTCACAGACAGCAAGAGGGAATGGAAGATGGCCCAGCCCAGCCCAGGATCACAAGGAATAGCAGAAAACTCACAAAATCCAATCTCGAATGCAGGAGGCACACATACAGCCACAGGGACCTATATATTCTACAAGATAAGACACCTTCCTACTGAAATATGAAGCTTTTTTTCTCATGGGCATTGATTTAGAACTACTGTCCTGCCTAGATTTCTCATAAGCTGCAGCCACAGTTCAGGGACAGAAAGGGTGAAAAAAGTCATCCGAATCCAACAGGGAAATTTAGTTCCTTCAAATAACTCCTCTGGAGATGTCTGGGATGCGCCAAGGATCTTTGGAGAACTTGAGGACAATCTTACATGTGCACTACCACATAATCTTGTGAGACAAGGAAATCACTGTCAAATAAATCATTAAAGCTATTTTGGACAATCTGTGAAGCAGGTAGCATCCTTCTTAGAAGGTATTGAGAGGATTAAAGGCATTCTCTGTAGCTAGTAGCAATGTAGTCGTTACTCAGTCTGGGGAAGGAAAACCAGCTGTACCCTGGTTACTGCTCTGGGATCCTCGGTACAATTAAGGGAGGTGACCTGGTTGACGTGGCATGCCAGAACTGCTCTGACCCACATGGCTATTTCGTAAGACAGAGTTTACCCAGACACGGGTGCTGGAAAATATGGAAAAGAAGAAATAGGGTGAGAACAAGTTTGAAATTACAGCTCAGACAGAAATGGCATGTTGAAACCAAGATGGTGTAATCCATGACCATTTGCAATCTGTCTCTCTTGATAAGAATCTTTTCCCACATCTCTCTGCAGCAGCGATTAGGAAAATCAGAAGCTATCTTTGGGGATGAAGCAGCGTTAAATGAAGAACATAAAGCAGCTCACAACTTCTTATGAAGAAATGCAGATGCCTGTAGAGCAGAAGATCATTGAGAAACCAAAACATAATTTGTAAAAGTAGAGATGCAGAAGATGGACACGGAGAGCAGAACTTGGAAACTAATAGCAATAATGAAACATCTACAGTAAGTAATTCCAGCCCTGATGTCAATAGTCAGTGTTAAAAAGGAAAGGGCTACAGGTAAGTTAAAAAAAAATCCCACAATGTCTCATCTAGAGTGGAGCTCGAGCACCAGTCAGACCCAAGCCAATGGTCCTCAGCCAGTCAGATGTGTGACCTGCTGGTTCTCAGTCAGCAAAGGGGAGACCGGAGCACAGTGCCAGCCTTTCTTTATTCCACAGACAGCACCATTGGCCCTATCCTATGCCATACCCTCAGGTGTGAGATCTTGCAGCAGCAGAAGAGGTCTGTGTACCAGACATCCTATCTGCGCTCACCGGCGTTTGACCGGGAACAGCACAGAGCCAGCTCGAATCCCACATCCAGACAGAGCCAGTCAAAAGCATTCCTTAGCACTCTGCAACAAAGCAAAAATGCTGCAGGGTACTTCGGAAAAAAATCTGCAGATTGAACATGTGCCTGGAACACTTTCTGCGAGACAAAAGGGACATTTAATGATAATGCAAAAAAAGAAGAATGGGTTTTAAGATCTAGAGACTTCACTCTGCCAGAGGAAGAGGCAAAAGTAATTTTTTTTGTTCCATCTGCTGGCTGGAAGGAATTGAACAATACCAGTGAGAACCTTAAAAAGCTCATGACCGGACTGACACTAAGCAGGAGACAGGAGGTAGCGGCTGCCCAGTGCTGCAAATCCATCTCATCAGCACGAGTGGTGAGAAGGGATCGTTGACTTGTGAGTCCTCTTCCGAGCCACCCACCTTCTGAAGGTGCTGTGACATTGCAGGGTGCCCACACAGCCCAGTGCTACCAGACACAGCTCTGTTTGCATGCGATGGACACACACGCCTCTTGTGAGGTGGTGAGGCCAATCACTAGCAGCCACATTATCTCTGTGCCTGGTGCTGCTCTGGATGCCACCGAGTGCTGCTGGAGAGCTGCGGGCTATCATCTGGACACATCCACACCACTAAAAGGTTGTTGGCAAATTGGCAATCATGCAGAGAAAAAACGATTTGAAGGAATGGAAGACTTGAACTATAATCAGAAGTGTAGCAAAGGGGAGCAGGAGGAAAAAAATCTCCCCAGGCTGCCTTTGCAAGGGTTGCCAAAAAGCAGCACATACATCCAAGATGCGCCAGATGTTGCTGCTGCCCAGGAATGAGGCTGCAGATCTGTGGTGGTGTCATGAGCAGATGGCAATGGCTGGGAGGAGCCCAGGGAATGGTGGGAGGAAAGGAAGGGAGACCCAGCTGCCAAAATGTCTTGCCTTGGCTCTGCTCACAGAAAGAGACTTGACTCAGTTTCTATCAAAGAGAACTTTAAGTGTTGACTTGCTTGCATGAGATCTACAAGTATGCATCAGGTGAGGTGTCTTCTGGTATCACAAGACTGAATGGAAAGAGATGGAAGCTGGAGTAGCTCAAGCCGAATCTCAGTGTAGGTTTGTGAAACTGGGGGCAGAGAGGATCTACCACGGGAAGGGCTCACCATGGGTCTCTCACACTTGCCACCATTCACGATCTGCTATCAACATGGGAATCTTCCCAAAGGGCTGCTCCTGCTCAGCCATGGCGAGACGCAGAAATCACAGGGTGCAGTTTTATGGCCTGTGTCACACAGGGGTTAGGCAAGCTGCTCCCTCTGGCTTTACAGCACATCAGTCTGCCAGTCTTTCTCCAAACAAAGAGAATCTGGACTGAAAGGATTGTATTAAGTCAAACACAGGAAATGAGATCTCAGTTCATTTGGTGAAGCTGTGCTGTGCAGAGGTAGGAGACCATGACAAAAAAGGCTGGTCTTGTCAGAAAAGCCTACGGCTATGAAGCAGGAGAGAGGGTTTTACATCTAACTCTGCCACCATGTCCCAAAGCCATGCTGCTTGCACGTCAGCAGCTGCCCGGAGGCGGCCGGTGCAGCCACAGCTTCACCGTCCAAGAGCAGCTGGAGACCTGCCTCATGGCACAGAGGCACCAGCATCCTACGGCGGCTCTCGCCTTCCAACAAAAGCTGCCAGCTCATCCAGGGGGTCACCCAAAGCTAGCAGACTTCTCAGAAATGCAGATTATAGTTTTCAATCTCATCCCCAACCTATGGTGGAATTTCTTCCCTGGAAGAGGAGCTGTGAGGATAAACTCATTAACATCTGTGAAGTACAGATACTACTGCACTAAGTGCATTGCAAAAGCTCATGAGATGATTGTTAATTACAGATTCAGTGCAGGGTTGTAATGGCATGCATTAAAAATGGCATGGGGTCCCCACTTTAAATAATGGGGATGCAACAGATTAAATGTTTGCCCCTGTTCTGCAGGCTGCAAAACACAATTCAGCAATACTTCATCCAAGATATCATCATCTCAGGTACCTCTGTACCACACAGGGACAGAGTGAAACAGCCTTCATGTAACGTTTCCCAAATTGCATGTATTTGGCCTTGCTAAATTCTCTCCACCGTCCATGGAGAGACTGGCACTTCCCTAATCCAAGCCCTGCGTGCAGTATGGCAGGGCAGATCCTCGCTCAGGCTCCTTCCAACTAAAGCAAATCTGTGATGCAGGGGGAGCAGATGTCTTCAGCAAAAGCAACGGGTGGCCAAGTGGGAGACTCAGCTCAGTTCCCAGCTCAGTATACCCCACAGAAGTGGGTAACAGCACGGCAAAATGTTGGGGAGGAAACAGTGGGCAGCTAGGTAAAATACCAGGGATGACAAATGCCCGGGATGACTGAGAGCTGGCACGTCAGTGCCAAGGTACTGGAGAAGTCTTCATCAGAAACATCGTAATTCCTCCTGAAAGGGACCTGGCTCAGCCCCTGCAATACAGCATTTTACTGCAGTCTGCACAGTAAAAGGTGTCCAAAAAAGGAGGACACTGATATGTGTGTTAATCAAGTGAAGAACCATCTACAAAGAAAAGGCATGGATCTGTCTTCCAGTTGAAAAAGCTATAAATAGCCTTGCATACTTGCTTATCAGATTGGTTCGGCTGCAGGGATAATCTCCTGGAGAAAGCAATGGAAGCCCTGTTATGTTGGATATTTATAACTAGATGAAAGCCTAGAAAATGCACAGTCGTGTCAGTCTTGTGCTCGTGCCACGAGATAGGGTGTGTGGGATCCAATTAGTCTCTTCAGTTTAATATAAGGTCAAGAATGGCTTAATCATCCCAGCTTCACAAAGAAACAAAATCTCATCTCTTTGAGGGGCTGGTGGTGCTTAAGCAGCTGCAGAAGCCAAGATGAGAACATTGTGAGACAGTCCCCAAAAAGGTCACGATGGTCCCACACCACTGGAGATGCTCTGCGGGAAGAAAGACACGAGCCTCCTCTGGACCAACAGGCCAGAGAGGTCTCCCTGGTGCCACAGAGGGTCAGGCAGGCAGACCATGGGAAACACAGCTCCAATGGACTGGTCCAACATGACCAGTAACTCGTCATCTCCGAACCATCTGGCCCTGTGCCAGGGTCCCCTAATAGTCTGCTTAATGGCTCACAACCCTGACCCCAGCCCCTCGAGTTCACCCAGCAGATTATCTGCAGAGCACCAGGACCAACTGGAGTTAATGCTGGTGGATTCCCCAGAGCCTTGGCCTGCCGTGGCCTCTGTGTTGGGTTTATCCAGGTCAGCACGGCTGCTGGAGGCACCAGAGCCTGATTCCCTACCACTGCCATGTGAAGGGAGCCAAGCCAGGACAGGCTTGGGGATGGGGAGCAGATCAGGGCTATGGTTATCCCCTGGGAGCCTCTGCACACGCCTGTGTCAGGTGTGGATTTGTTCATGGGTGGGTGTGTGGTGATTTCTGTCCTGTGAATGTGCCCAGGGTCTCTTGTGCAAAGGGAGGGAGCTGCCTCGTTTCTAGGAGAGGTTGGGTTGTGATGCTGCTGGCAGGGAGCGATGCCCGAGCGCTCTGTCTCCATGAGAGCTCCTGCTCCCGGCAGTGTCCCCTCAGGTCTGGCCATCCCCATTGGGCAGACAACAAACATCCTAGGGACTCCAGGCAGCCCTCTCTGTCCTCCATCTCCTGCTGCAGACCGTTCAGGTCCTTCTCTCTCTCTCTCCTCTTTCCAGTTCTAGCCCTGTTCCCCCCTCATCACCTCTGGGTTGCTTGGCACCTTCAGGGGCTCAAGCTTTCCTCTCCCAGCTCCACCACCACCACTGCCACGCTGCATCCTTCGGCACAGCCACGTGGCACCTCTTTGCCCACCTCTCTTGCAGACACCTGGCTGGTACCCAAGGGCATCTGGGAAGCCCAGTACTGTTGTCCTGTGCCAGGACTCCAGGAATCTCTCCACACTGCTCTTCCCAGTTGATTGGCTGGTACTTTTGAGAACAAAGTGATGTGCACGACACTCTAGACAGGAGGGTGCCTCATATTGCAAGAGCAACGTATGGATTTGGAAACCCTGCCAGACCTGGCACCACCATGCTTTACTTCAATGATTGTAGCATAGCAAACTCCAGCCTTACTTCAGGAACCAACCAGGGAAGAAGGGAGAGGTGTTCCACTGAACCTTCAAGACCACAAATTACCCTGAGCCCTTTGTGTTCCCTAATAGGAGCAACCAGCAGGTTTGCAGCTCCCTAGACCAGCTGAACACACTCTCAGCCATTTTCACACCAGATACAGCCCTGTCCCAAAGTCAAGGTTGCTCCCAGAAGTAGGAGGGGACTTCAGGAGAACCTTTGCACCTCATTTTTCCCTCCCAGAGGTTTCTTTGAACACGAACTGTGACCTCCTCTCAGTACAAGAGCACAGAAGGCAGCAGGTACAGAAAAGTAGATGTTATGTGCACAGCCAGAGCCAAGTCCAAGGAAGCAACTGAAGCTGGCCAGAGAAGATAGCTGGGGGAGTGGGCTGGTTGAGGGCAGTCAGGCAGGCAGCACAGAGGCAGCACGAGGAGCAGAACTGGGGTTGAAGCTGTGCCAGGGCAGGGGAAAGCCAGCTCTCCGGCAGTGAGAATGCAGACACCTCCCGTGGGGTTCTCAGGCAAAGGTGGACCCGAGCAGGAGGTGACCTGAAGGGCCCAATGAAGGCAGGACACGTTGCCCTTGGGTTTGCCACCACCACCCTCTCTCTGATCCTCCACTCCACCTATCTCCCCACCCCAGTCTGTGACACTAAACCTGCTCTCCCCCTCTGCTCCCTGGGAAACCTCCCACAGCTCCAACACCCACCACAGCACAGAGAGCTGCATCACGCCCTGACCACCCCTCCACCCCTGCCCTGCCCCAGGGCAGGCACCCACAGGACCACCTGGCTGCAGCACCAAGTTCACCATCAGTTGGGCTACAACCCCTCGCATGCCACCTGCAATGCCACCTCAGACCACCCTGCTGGGCCCCCTGCCTACATCATGGCAAACCCATCATCTGCCTGCTTGATTCTTCCCAGTCCTGTGTCTCCTGACCTCCCCCAGACCTCCTGACCTCCCCCAGGCTTCCTCCCCCTCATCCACCTCTCCCCTCCCCATCACATCCTTGCCGCTTGCTTGCTTTGAGCCCCACCTCTTCTCCAGCCTCCTCGCCCCACCAGACTTGAGCCTGTCCCAACCGAGCTCCGTGCCCCATCTCCCCCACCCCAGGGGAGGTGCAGTGTTGAGGATGAAGAGCCTCGGGCGCAGGGTCCCTGGGGAAGGGACAGGCACGCGTGCCGCGAGCACCTACCATTCTCAGGGTGCTCCATCTCCCCGATGCTGCCATCGGGCGTGGTGCGTTCGTAGTGATCCTCAGGCAGGGCTAGAGGCCCAATACGGGGCCCTGACGACGATTTGCTGCTTGGGGTCTCTGATTCCTCCAGCCCGCTGTCGTAGTAGCTGTGCTGGGAGGGATCCTGCAGGTCCTGAGCCTGGCTGGCTGCAGAGAATGTCACTCGGCGATGAGGTAACTACGAGAGAAGAGAAAAGCTGCTGCATCACCCACCCAGCAGAAGAAGGTAAAGGAGGTTCATCAAACCTGACCCCTAAACAGAGGCAGAGTGCTCCTGCCCAGTGTTCCTGACACCAGCAGAGTCCATCCTCAACCCTCACAGCCAGCCCGACAGACACAGCACTGGGCTCCACCCCCGCCGAGAGCACCCCATTGGACACCACTACATGCTGGGAGCACCCCATCACACACTGCCACATGCCAGGAGCGCCCCATCTGACACCATCCCATGCCAGGAGCACCCCATCAGACACCACTCCATGCCAAGAGCACCCCATCCGACACCATCCCAGCCTAAAACACACCTTGGACTGTCCCTGCATACTCCTGACCCAGCAGCTTCCACCACAGCTCATACTCCAGCCTTCTCTTTCACCCAAAGACAATCCCGAGTAGATGCCCTCTCCCATCACAGGAAAGTTCCAGAGAGGTCCCCTGTTAGCACAACATCCTAATCATTGGCCCCCACCCCACCCTTTGCCTGGAGTCTCTCTCCATTTTGCACTCAGACTCTACAGACACCCTTGGTGCTCTCAGAGACCCTCCTGGCTGAGCCCACCTCTCCCCAGAGCCTCTCTAATGGGATCACTGCCTAGCACAGAGCTAGGGTGACATCATCCCTCACCTTCCAGCTTCTGGCCTGACACCATCTCTCATCTTAAGAGGTACTCCATCAAGGGTCACCATTGCTCCTTTTGTCTGCTTGTTAAACATTTCAAAGACCCTACTTCATGCTTTCTCTCCCCAGCTTTGCCTCACACTTGGGAGGAGCTCCCTGCAAGCAGCCATTAAGCCACATCATTATCCTCCTCCAAAGCCTCCCATAAAACCCTTCTTTGTCATGATTGCCGAGGAGTGGAAAGGGTAGAGCGAGTTCATAGGGCAAGAGCAGGATGAGGAGCACAAAGAATGAAACGCACCAAGAGAGAGAAAATGACACAAAGTCACCCATGGAGGTAGGAAGGAGCCCAAGAAAAGAGCTATTTGATGGGGATCGGAAGGCCATCAGGAGACAGAGGAACCAACACGCCATGTGTGTGTGTGTGAATACCTTTTTTGCTGATGTCTTTACTACAACTGAGTGGCAATCAGGCGTCCCACACAGCTAGCACCGAGGAGGAAGGGGAAGGAATTGAGACGAACCCAGGGAAGGAACACACAGGGAGCATTTAGATGAGCTAGCTGCTTTTAGGTTGGTTGGACCTGATTAAATTCACCCCAGGTGCTCAGAGACCTGATTTAAGTAACTTAAGAGCTGTTAGAGCTTATTTTTTTGGCTTTTTTTTAAAAAAAATTCTTTTTTTAAAGAATTTGTAGAGAATCAGGGAGCTTCCAGAAGACTAGAAGTGAGCTAAAATAGCGCCTGTCTTTAAAGATGAGAAAAAAGAAGAGCTGGAGAATTATAAAACAGTTAGCTTAATTTCAGTTCCTGGAAAAATACTGAAACAGATAAAAGAACTCTTTGTAAGTACCTACAAGATAACAAGGAAATGAGTAACAGCCACTGTAGGTTTGTCACAAACAAACATGTCAAGCCATTGAACTTCTTCCTTTGAAAAGACATCAGGCCCTGTGGATGGAGGAGGAGCAGCAAATGTTATATCTTGGCTTTGGGAAGGTTGTTTTTTTTTGACACTATTTTCGACGATATTCTCCTAAGTGATGCAGGAAAAGAGCGTAGGTGCAGCACAGTGCTGCTCTGCTGTGGGGATCCAGCGCGATTCACGGCGGGGCGGATGCAAAGCGTTTAAAAAGTTGTATTCGGAGAGTAATTACTGCAGACAGGCCTTTCAGCTGGGATGATGTATCAAATTAAATTCTTCGGGCTGTGTCCCGAGCCCATTGCTAGCCTGTATTTTCATTAACCGCTCAGATGACAGATGTGGAATATATCTGTCACATTTGCACACTTGGGAAAAATAATCACCAGGCAAGCAGCAGGCGGGCTGAAGGATCGGGGGTTACAGCAGATCACGGGTTGACTATCCGTCAACGGTGTCAATCTCTCACCAAAAAATGTATCTATATCGGGATGCATAAACAGGCGCCTTGTCTTTGAGTCACACAGGAGCTGTCTGCTCTGCTGGGCTCCAGTAGGACTTCAGAGGCAGCTGTTAGGAACCATGACAAACCAGGAGAAGCCGGAGGAAACTGGTTTGGGGAGGAGAAGGCAAAGGCAGCAGCCTTCAAGCTCATAAAAGCCTTCTGCAAAGAGAAAGCTGCTGCTTTTGTCTATGGACAAACAAGGAATGGCCTTCACCTGCAGCAGGGAAAGCTGAGGTTGGCCACTTGGGAAGAAAATACAAGGATAGGTTTAGCCAAGTGTGATAGATCCCCCGAGCAGATGGTGCAATCGTGTCATGAAGGGAGAGGCAAGCACATCTCCCTAGGTCCGGGTGTGCAGCTCTGCAGGAGCTGAGGTCAAGGAAGACCTGTCCGCAGCAGAATTGTGTGCAGGCCTCCAGAGGTCACCTCCCAGCCCACCTTGTGGGCTGTGTAAAGCCTGCAGGAGGTCACTGCATGGAGGTCACTGCATGGAGGTCACTGCACAGAGGTCGCCGCCCACCCTGCTAGGCAACACTGCCCCGCACAGCCTCTGCTGCACCCCAACCACCTGGCTGAAGCTGCTTCCTCCATCACGAGGGCTCGTCCCTAGCTCGAAGCTTCTGCTTTCACTCTGTGCTTGTAAAGCCCCAGACAAACAACCAGGGCTCCTTGGGGTGCCTGCAATAATACAAACAAACAGCCTCAGAAACTCAGCCTGTGACAGCTACTATCCCTCCCCTGAGGAGTCTCCTTCCAACCAGCATCACTTTTACCTAAAAAACACCTCCTTTAAATGTCAGATCCTGCCTGGCAGCCCTTGAAAGGGCTCTTCTCCTCCCTGCAGGGCAAAGGCAAACCACACTGCATCCCGCTCCCCTCCAGCGTGCCACTGACAGGGGCCAGTGTCCCCCTCGTGCTCCACGCAATCCCCACCATGCTGTGACCAACGCACTTCAAAAATAATGGTAGCTTGTGTCTGGCTGAGGCTCTCCACCCGAGAGCCTTGTTCTGGAGTCACGGCAAGACACTGAATCCGTTTGTCTGGCAGTGGCTCACAGACATTGGGTTTTGTTTGACCTTCCTCTGGGAGGTTAAAGAGCCTTTCAGCACCCAGCATTTCCTACACAAGAAGTCATTTGTACGGCACAATCCAGGCACCCCTCAATCTTCGTTTCAAGAAGTTAAACAAACCAGGTTCCTTAAGTCTCAACCTGCAAGCCAGCGAGTCAGCTTTGTGGCCCTCATCTCTGCTTGCCCCGGTTTTCCCCCATTCCTGGTGGGATGCAATCCCTGCAGGACAGCTGGCACCATTCACCAGGGCTCTCTGCACATCCATGCTGCTTTCTTCACTTTTCCCACCTGAGGAGTGTATGAGCCCTTTGGTGGGAGCACCATGAGCATTCACACTGAGCTACTCATGCAGTGTGACCCTTAAATCCATTTAAAAGCCAGTGTTTTCCAGGATATAAACCAGCATTCCCTATTTCTCACCGTACAGCTCTGCATCTGGCTGTGTTAAAATGCACTTTGTTTAAATGGGCCCGGTTTACCAAGCAATCGGGATTGCTCTGCATGAGTGCTCTATCCTCATCATGATCTCCCACTCCACCAATCTCCATGTCAGCTGCAAATTTTATCAGTGGTGATTTTATATTTACTTCCAGATCGTTGATTACAACGTTGAACGGCAGCGGGCACAGCGCTGCCGCCGAGGAGCTCCTCCAGGAGAACCTCGTTCCACGAGGACGCCCAACCAACGCCTGCTTTCCTTCACCAAGCTGTTGATAAACCAGGTCCTCATCTATCTAGTGATGCTTTACTTCTAATGAATTGTGTTCACTCAAAGTATTACTAATAACAACATAAGGCATTATCAACTCGGCGTCTTCATCAGACTCCAGGCTGATCAGCTGTGTGCTGTAAGCTCACACCAACATCAAACCAGCTCTGCTGCTCCAGACCCGCAGGCACGCCTCCAGCAGATCCTGTTCCTCACAGTGGCCAGGAGCAGATGCCTATGGAAAGGTTGAAGAGCTGGACTTGTCATGTAATGATACTGCCCAGTCTCCCTTCCCATCAAACTGAGCTGGCTGACGTCAATGCTATTTCCATCATCGAGTTCCCTGCCTCAGCTATTAATCCAGATGTTCCCTCAGGCTGGCGAGGACAGCCTGTGGTGCTCACAGCATCCCCATCACTGTTCCAGCTGGCCCACGGCATCACTGCCCTCCCACCCCTCCTGGTTCATCTGAGGGTCCCCAGCTCCATTAGCACCCCCAGATCAGAGCACTCCTACTCCAGACCTTTGAAGACTCTTTGGCACAAATTATTTTATTAGATTATTTCAAATATCTCTGCTTCAAGGAGATATTTTGAATGTCTTTGCTGGTTACCAACGCATTGGCAGGTACTGCATCCTACATTGTTCTGTCTCAGTCCAAATTACTAGAACTATTTATTGCATACTTTTGCATTTTTCTGCATAATTAACAATTCTGCAATCTCCATGTGGAAATGACAGTTACTGGATTCCACCTCTTTCTAGCATATTTTTTAAAGCACTCCTTATTGTGTTTAGCTTGTCAAAATTGATTTTCCCCCAATGTTTTCAGCTTTCCTTGTCAATTTTCTGCACTCCATAACGACTCATTTCTACTAATTGCTATACACTCCCTCCATTTTCTCTTTTCCCCCCCCAGTATTTTTTTTTTCTATTTCTAACTGCTGTCTCCACTTTGCCGCTGCACTATAAAGGGATTTGGAGCAAAGCTGTCTATTTTCTTAGCTGAGGAATTGTGGCTCTGAAAAAAATCTCCTTTCAAGGGTTCACTAGTGCTTGCTCCTATACCCCTGGTGGGGAGACCAGCCTGTATGTCTGAGGAGCAAACCCTGGCCCCCACTTCCCACAGCGAGTGCCAGCACGGACGGCTCCTCCAGCAAGAGTGGATGCTTTGATGAAGATGTTGATGCCCTGGTAAATCCTGCAGGTTTCTGTTGTGCTGCAGCTCGGGTTTTATTCCTGAGCGAGGAGTGGTTTGCAGCTCAGCTGTTCAGTGACCTCCATCCTCTGTGAAGTGCTCTCACGTCTTTTTGAGCCCAAGCCTGCTCTTGGCCCCCCTGCTATCCTGCAGCAATGAACTCTCTGCCCATGTGCTCCACGGAGAAGCACTTCCTTTTGGTTTTACACATTTTTCCTTGAACTTCTCCTACCTGCAGCGTTTTAAGAAAACATGAGTAATTGTTCCTCATCCTATCTCTTTCCAATTTCAAAGATCCACTCTGCATCCTGCTTCTCTGTGTCCTCCATGAGGACATGCAGCCTGTCCTCCTGCAGACACCAGGCAGGTCGGGCCAGCTCTCCTGCCCTTCTCCATGCTGGTTCCAGCTCTCCTGCCCTTTTCCATGCCAGTTCCAGCTCTCCTGCACTTCTCCATGCTGGTTCCAGCTCTGCCACAGCCTTTCTGCAATGGGGAAGCCCAGGTTCACACCCCATGAGGGTCCCCATCCACAGATGCTGGAGAGGGATGAAGGGTGAACCCCATCCCTCCTCAGCCCCGCTCTGCTACCTCCTGCCTATTCCATCACAAACATCTCCAGATCCATCAGGACCCACACCATGCCAATTCTCCTTGCTCAACCTGGGGAAAACAAACTCAGGCAGAGGAGAGCAGTGCTGTGAGGGGACAGGGCTGTGGGGTGCCCCACCAGCCCCCCCAGACACATGGCATCACCCCCTGCACAGATGGGTGGACCAAGTCTCTTGTGTTGGTCTCTTCTCCCCAGTTGCTGATGACAGGACGAGAGGAAATGGCCTCAAGTTCCATCAGGGGAAGTTTAGGTTGGATGTTAGGAAGAAGTTCTTTACTGAGAGGGTGGTTGGGCACTGGAATGGGCTGCCCAGGGAGGTGGTGGAGTCACCATCCCTGGGGGTGTTCAAAAAACGGGTTGATGAGGCACTTGAGGCCATGGTCTGATGGTCTAATGGTTAGGAATATGATGGGATAAAGGTTGGACTTGATGACCTTGGAGGTCCCTTCCAACCATAATGATTCTATGATTCTATGAGTGGCAGGAGATGCGATCCCATCTGAGGGACCAGGAATTGCACTGTTCACATCAGAAAGCAGACAGTCCTCCCCGGGGGACCCTTTTCCAGCCCCCACAGAGGTGAGCCACCCTGCTCCCCCCCGATTAACGCTGGAGTGGTGGAAATATCAAAGCTGTTCACTCCCTCGCTGCTGATCCGAGAGCAGGCTCCGCGGCTCCCGGGCTCATCTGGCAGCCTCCGACTGCTCCTGCGCCTCCCCACATGCCAGAAGCCTCAGCGGCCTTTCAGCCAGCTGCCAAAGGAGCTTGCTTCCCCAACAGCCCCCACAATGCAGCAACTCACAGGGCTGCAAGTGAAAGGCAATGTCAGACCCGATGCCCAGAATATAAAACTAAGTGACAAGGGAGCCATTGTAGCACACGAGTTAGTCAACTTCAGATGAATTCATGAACCCTTCTCTTTTACAAACCAACCTGGAGCTATGCAACATCCCTGCTTACTGGCAAAAAAAAAAATAGATAAGCCCAGGGACCATGCCCCAAACTAGACAGATCCAGCTTTTCATGTAGGGAGGCTCTGCTGCACGTGGGAATTATTTTATCTGCTCCTGGAGAGGAGCACGGCCCCAGCAACACCGGCTTCGGAGCAGGAGGCTGGGGGAATATTGTGCCCCTGGAAACCAGGGCAAGCCTCAAGGAAAGCTGAACCTGAATTGCCAAGAACCATCCAGGGAAAGGCTCTAGCTCTAGGAAACAGGACACAAGCTCAGCTCGTGGCCATGAGCAGTCGACCATTTTACAGCTCAGCTGAGCACCAGCGTGTGCTTCTGCTGGAGCTTCGGGGTGCTGACAGAGGCAGAGCAGACAGCTCTGCCCACCCTTCCCTGTGCTGCCCTAGCAGCACTCTGTCTGGCCACTGCACTGCCTTTGGGAGAAGTAACCCCCCAAGAGCATCCCCCGCTGCTCCTGCACCCACCCTCACAGCTGGGGCAGTGAGGAGCTCACTACATGGCCCTGGCTTGGTGTCAGCCTCCTGGCACCTGCAGGAACCCTCTGCTCCTCCCTCCTGTGCCCCTCTGGTCCCCTGAGTGGTCTGGGGATCCTGTCTGTCCCACAGGTCCCTCCCTGCCCTGGCACAGCATCTCCAGGTCCAGATTTTCCAAGGCACAAGGCCAACTCTCACTTTCTAACGTGGGCTGAACCACACCAGAGCTGCACTTTCCAGCAGTACTGGGCTGTTTCCTTTTAGCACAACGTGAAGGAATCAAGAAAAAAGCTGGAGCAGAGGAAGGGAACAGGTCCCGTGGGCTCTGTCTCCTTTGAACACGGGAGAGATGGAGCAACCAGGCAGGACAAACAAGGGAGGGAGATAGATGGACCTGGCTCTGAGCAAAGGTGTGATCTATGCACACCTCTAAGACCTCTCCCACATTCAAAAACACTGTTCAGGCCTTCTCAAAATTCTGTCATTGAAGGTGGTGTCTCCCAACAAGCACTGACAATTCTGGGCAGGACTACCAGCAGAATTAAAGGCCCAGCGTTCATAGAATCGTTTGGGTTGGAAAAGCCCTTTAAGATCGAGTCCAACCATTAACCCAGCATTGCCAAGGCCACCACTAACCCATGGCCCTCAGCACCACATCTACATGGCTTTGAGATCCCTCCAGGGATGGGGACTCCACCACCACACTGGTCATCCTGTGCCAGGGCCTGACAGCCCTTGCAGTAAAGGCATTTTTCCTAATATCCAATCGAAACCTCCCCCGGCACAAGTTAAGGCCATTTCCTGGCCTCATTTTCTGATCTATCCATCTGATGATTTGCTGGGGTCACATCCATCCCAGCAACAGGGCTGCCAGTTCCGCTCCATCTGATGTTCATGAGATCTTGTTTGATGGCTGTGCTCTGCCACAAATCCTCCTGCCCATCCCCACCCCAGCCTCTGAAGTGAAGGTTGTTTCCTGCAACCCCTCAGCTCTTTCACTGTTGATAAATGAAGCTACAGAAGGGATCCACACCTGGAGGAAAGACGCACAGGAATTCATGTGGATCACACCTTCAGACCCAGGTATTATCTGAACAGCAACTCTTCCCAGTGGCCATTTGCATGGCTTCCACTGCTGACAATTAGCAAGTGCTGACCTTGCAGTCAGAAGAGAGGTGCTGCACGTCCTGCTGAAATAATGATAGCAGAGCAGGCATCCTAAAATGGTCAGCAGATCCCGAGGCACTATTTAATGAATAAATCTGGGTAAAATGTGGTCTGACTCCACACAGGTGCCCTGAAGCCTCCTGAAATTTGCATGATACTCAAAGAAGCCGTCAAAGCCTGGTGCCAACCTGCCTGGTCAGATCGAATTTTTCTAACTCATAGCAAGATCTAACGCAATTAGAAACCCATTTAGACAGCCTCAGGACAGAGATTGCCTAACCCCACAGCCTATCAGAGCTCTGAGCCCATCGAGGATGTGCAATTTGGCCTTCCTTTGGTTGAAATGAAGACTGGGAAGGAAAATACGGAAATAAATCATCTAAAGGTTGAATCATGAAATCTAAAGGGGTCATAATCTTTATGAAATAATGTCTAAATTGGACTGACCATAGCATCCTGAAACGTCGATCACCTCCAAGCTGATAATAGAGCCATTTTGTAGATAGTTGGTATAGAGCGGAAATTGCTCAGGACACAGAAGGAGGTCTCATAATCACATTAAAACCATCTGAAGATCCCAGGGAGACAAAAGGTTCCAGGGCTTGGAGTAAACCTTGAATGAAGCCCTCAAGGAACCCAACAGCTGCAAAGTGGGAAAATAATGCTGGGAAAATAATGAGCTAATCTGGCTCCCAGTTGCCCCCAGTGGAGCTGCCAGATAGCACTGAAAGCTCTGGGGAGAGCAGGGGGTGCCAAGTCATAGACTCAGGACTCAAAAAAAAAACCCAACAGAGAGATAGAGAGATAACCAGAAATGCTTCAACTGAAGACTTTGCATGGAAAAAATGTCAATTTGTTGAAATCAGCTCATTTTTCAAGTGAGTTTCTTGTTCCAAAGTTGGAGCCAGGAGAACATCTTTGCTGCCGTGTAAAAATGAAAAGATTATGCTCTTAGGTAAGGCAAGAGCCAAGGTGACTTGCACTTCAGAAGTCAAGCCAAGTATTAATTATGAAGCTAAATTCAAAACGGACCATCAGAATCATGCCTTTAGAAATTATTAAGGAAAAAATGCGTATTTATCCATCCATATCCAATGATTGACTTGGGCCAAAATAGAAAAAAAAACCTAAAAAAACCCATCAATTCTTGTGGATTTATTTTCAAATTGAAAATTTTCCTCTGATAGCAACCCTATTTCCTACCCACCTCCATTTTCACTGGCAAAGGGCAGAAACTTCTGCTGTTTGGTCAAGGAATTCTGTCTATTCTGTAAGTCTGTGGCCCAACACACTCTAGGCATTGGCAGAGCCCTCACTCTAATGTTCTGCAACCAACATGCACCAAATGACAACGACGATGCCGGGTAAGACAAGCCTTCATCTGGAGATACCAAACAGGTAGGACAAGGAATGCTGTAGGGCTTGTTAAGGCCACTTATTTTGCCTGCACTGGTCTGGTGTTACCACTCTTATTGGCACAGCCCCCCTGGTATGGATGAGCTAAGGACACCTTGCTTTCACCTCAAATCCTGGGTGATCCAAGTCCTTGGGCCAGGCCTTGCAGATCGTGGCTGAGGAAAAAATTCCTGAACATTAGAAAAGGTTTCCGAGCTCTCTCCTCTGGGCAAGACACATCCTGAATAGTCCCTAATAAAGTGTGATCTACTTGAAATCTTTGCAGGAACAGCCCAAGCTCCTCCAGGCACTCCCAGGGCCTTGAATCACAACAACCCAAAAGGTCTTGCCCAGCCTGAATAGGAACCAAGGGCTCTTCAAACATCTGATTTTGCTTTCTACCGGGCTTGAGTGCTTTTGATGAAGAAGCAGAAAGATTAACAGATTAGTGTAAGAGGAACATCAGACATCACATTAGCAAGACATTTAGAGCACAATCTCAGTCCCGAGCTCAGACAAGAAGTCCCCCCCCTCCCCCAGCAGGAACGGGTATCTGCCAGAGCTCCCCAGCAGCAGCTCAGCAGCTGCTCCAGGAGTTTGGAGCATGTGAAAAACCAGGACACGTGGGAGCTACATAGCTCCAGGCTTTCAGGTTGCTGGGGCCTTTAGAGATGTTTCACAGGAGCCGAATCAGGGCACGCTGCTCCAACAACTTTGCTCCAGAGCAGGATCAGCTCCAAGGGAGAGGCGGCGATTCGCTGCCCTCCCAAAATGATGGCTCTGAAGACAGCTTTGATGCAACCTGCCAAGACCAGAGGCTGCCCAGCGGTGCCGTGTTTAGATAGCAGATCAGGAGGTGGGTATTTTGCAAGTGAAGAGGTGCTCAGAAGGATGTTTACCTCCTGGGGCAGGGGCATCTTTAGGGATCTGTGGGCAGGATCCACAAGGCATGACCGTGGATGCCAAAATGGAATTAAATGATGAGATAACGCAAGAGGTTTCTCCTGCCCTCCTAGCAGGTCACTGCCACAAACCCACCCACTCTTTCCGGCGAGCACCTGAAGGACTGAGGCAGTAAACAGCTTACACCACAGGAAGACATTGATGCAAAACAACTAGGAGATGTTTTTAAGGGATGTTGGGGAGTTGTTTTCTTTCTGTTCCTTTGTCTGACCTACTCTGCCTCTTGTGTGCGCAACCAGAGGTTTGAGTTGGGAACTCCACTAGGAAAAGAAACCTATACATCTGGTAGGATATGGAAAGCAGATCCTCAAGGGTGCAGACTGAGGCATCCAGAAAAGACCAGAAAGTCAAAGAGAAGATAAGGTCAATGGGGACCTACTAGGGGGGAGGCTAAGTGGGTCCGAGTCACAGATGACCCTGGCTCCCAAAGCTGAAACCAAGACCGAGCTTCAACCAGGTTGGACTGACAGCTGCTGCAGCTGGCATCAGAGGTGACAAGAAGGGGGGGACCAAGGTGCCAGAGGTGACCTGTGCCTCTGCAGCGAGGCTCCTCCTCACCCATGTTCAATCCTTCTCTGCCTCAGCCGAGCAGGCTGTGTGCTTCCCAGGGCACCAGAGGAGCAGTGGGATGAATCCCTTTTGGAGTAATTTGGCTTCTCCCAAGAGCAACCCTTGGGTTGTGTAACTGCAGGTTGGACAGACCGGCTTGCAGGGCAGTGGGCAGGAGCACAGCTCTCCCATCGAGATGGGCTGTGCCCTGGGTTTCGTGGGCAGGTGCTCTCACGCAACAGGTATGCGTGGCGAGGGAGGGTGGAGGGGGAGGAAGGAGCTTTGGGCTTGGCATAGGGCTCAGCATTCAAAAGAACATGCTGGCAAGAGAGATTTGGCAGGGTTCTGCAGGGGCTGAATGTCCTCCAAGACCCCACAGACCCTGGAAGAGGAGCTCCAGCCCAGCCCCACCTCGAGCTGACACAGTTCCCAGGGACAGAGCTGCTCCGTGCCCCTTGCTCCATACATCCTTTAGCCCTCACCCTCCCCCGCAACACACCACCTACCCCATCCTGCCCTTGCACCACGCACCCTCTCATTACCCCAGCCTCCTCCAGAACATCCCAGTCCTCACCCCGGAGCTCCCCACCCTCCATGGCGGCTCTCTGGGCGGAGGGACCGCACAGTCCCCGGGGACACCCCCGGTGCCAGCACTGGGTTTTGCCCCCGGGTTTGGGCGAGGGCTGAAGCGGGCTGCAGGGCTGGGCCCTGCTCCAGGCAGGGCTGTGCTCGCAGGGACACGGCACTGGTGCTCGCAGGGACACGGCACTGCAGCTGAGAGAGAGCCCGGCCGAGCGGGCAGAGCAGTGCCGGGAATATCAATCAGCGCGGCTTGGAGCGGGCGGCTGCACACACAGCCAGAGCTTTCATCGCACAGAGCAGCCCCAGCGCAGCTCCTGGAGCCAGCCAGGGGCTCAGCACTGTGCTCAGGAGGGCTCAGCATCCCTCTGCACCCGGGCCAGCAGACAGCCAGGCAGGAGGGGCTGGTGGGGAAGGGAGAGGTCACGGCCCGGGCAGAGCAGGGGGAGACATCAGGAGAGAGAGATGGAGGGAAGAAGGTACAATTGTGAAAGAAAAGAGAGAAGGCTGAGAGGGAAAACAAGGAGAAGTCCCCCAGAGCCAAGCAAGGGGAGGTAGTGGTGCCCCTGTACTCGGCACTGGTGAGACCACACCTTGAGTGCTGCGTCCAGTTCTGGGCACCGCAGGATGGGAAGGACATTGAGGTGCTGGAGCGAGTCCAGAGAAGGGCAACGAGGCTGGGGAGAGGTCTGGCAAACAAACCTTATGGAGACCAGCTGAGGGAACTGGAGTTATTGAGCCTGGAGAAGAGGAAGCTGAGAGGAGACCTTATTGCCCTCTACAACTACCTCAAGGGAGGTTGTAGTGAGGCTGGGGTTGGTCTCTTCTCCTGAATTGCTGATGACAGGACAAGAGGAAATGGCCTCAAGTTCCATCAGGGGAAGTTTAGGTTGGAGATTAGGAAGAAGTTCTATACTGAGAGGGTGGTTGGGCACTGGAATGGGCTGCCCAGGGAGGTGGTGGAGTCACCGTCCCTGGGGGTGTTCAAAAAACGGGTTGATGAGGCACTTGAGGCCATGGTCTAATGGTTAGGAATATGATGGGATAAAGGTTGGACTTGATGACCCTGGAGGTCCCTTCCAACCATAATGATTCTATGATTCTAAGGGAAGGTTGTGTTCACCACAGACCAACACTGCCCAAGGGCATCGGGCAGGGCAGAGCCTGGGGGTCGGAGAAGCGAGAGGAAGAGGAGAGCAGGGAGGAATGAGCAGTAGGGTGGGAAGAGGGCACCTGGCCAGAGCTGCAAGGCACCCAGGCAGCCCCCAGGAACCCCAGGCAGGTGGCACAGGCTGGGCAAGTCTTCAAGGGAACAAAGGACCAGGTCGCAAATGCTGGTGGGGCCAGGGACTGTTCAGGCAGGAGACACCCAATGCTCTCCTCAATGGAGTAGGGACAGCATGGGCCACCACCTCCTTGCAGCCATGCTGCTTACAGAGGAGTCATCTGCCCAAGGCTGCACGCTATGTACACCCCATTGCCCCCCATGTACCCCGGGCTGTGTACCCCCCTGTGCAGGACAGGCTACAGGCACCCCGCTGCCACCTCCTCCAGGGATAGGGGTTGGACCCCTCCCTGTGCCACCTCCTCCCAGCGGAGACACAGGCTGCAACCCCCCCAAATCCCCTACCCCTGCCCCACAGCACACCCCCGCCACCTCCACACCCCCCCCCGTGCCACCCCTCCGTGCCACACCCGCTGCCAGTCCCCCACTGCCACCTCCCACCCACGGCGTCACCTCCCCTGGCAGCACAGCCTGTACACACCCACGTTGTCTCTGCCTGTCCTCATCTCCCGTGGCTGAAGCTCTTCGCTTTGAGGTCCCAAATGCCCCCGGGTGCTCTCCCAGGCACAGCCACCCCTCCCCTGCCACAAACCGAAGTCCCCCAGCACAGCCCTGCCAGGAGCCACCGCGTGTTCCTGCCCTGCTCGTGGGGCTCTCAGCATCCTCAGCAGCTCCCCAGAAGCCAGCACAGGGTATGACCCGCTCCTCGCCTGCTCTCTTGCTCCCACAAGCACCCCACCGATGCTCACCAGCTGCTCTGGGTGCCCAGATGCTTTGCAGAGCCGCTCTTCCCAGCACAGCCAGGGCTCAGCCCCCCAGGACCACCCCAACACGCTCCCTCCTTCGCTCTCCAAACACCAGAGCCAAATCCAAACCAAGCACAACCAATCCTGGGAGCAGGAGCTCATCTGCAGCTCCTGGGAACAGCCCCCAACTCAGTGCCTTTCTGAAACTGGGGAAAAGCAGGGCAGGTCCGTCCCCCCCCAAACCCTCAGCCTCAGCTGCAGCTCCTTGCCGGATCCATTTATCAGCTCATTCCACGTGAAATGACCTTGAGACAATCCACTGACCCGGGACCGTAGGAGACTTTCCCAAACATCTGCCAACACCCAAATCTGCAATTTATGGACACTCGAAGCTAAATTCTAAAACAAGACAATTTCATTTGTGTCCATTAGTTGCAAGATTGCTCTTCCCCACCCCCCCCCTCCCCCTGCAGAGAGTAATTAACGCTGCACCGTGCTCCTGAGCCTGTGGGCAGGTGCAGGTACCTCTGCTGAGCACACTCCAGTTAACACCACTCCAACCAGCTTCTCAGATGATGGGGGGCTGGAAGGACCCAGGGCAGTCTTGGCTTTGTGCAGCCAGGGAAGGATGCAGCATAACACACCCCCCCCGTGTATAAAAACCCCAAAGGATGGAGCCTGGGAGACGGGCAGAAGAAAGAGACACTCCCCACACCAGCATCTGAGAGGTTGTGTTCTCGCCCCAGGTTCATCAAAGAGCTGCCAAGGACAAGGAAGGAAGGGAAACTTCTCTCAGAAAGTTCCCAAAGGGAAGCAGATAGCAACGCTGAGCCAAGCCCCCAGACTGCCCTGCCCAGCCCTGCAGGGACTAGTTATTTCGGTGGTTGCTGATGTCTCCTTTCCTCCTCTGCAGCCATGGCATCTCCCCGCAGGTCCCAGCCCTACCTGCCTAGGAGGCCCAGACACTTCCTGGATGGTTCAAGATAAAACCTTATGCTGTTAGCAAAACAAACTAGGAGGCTGTGAGAGCCAAGGCTGGCACAGGGCTGAAACCACCGAAGCCAGAACCACTGGTTTCCCCGAATGATCTAATCTCCCCCAGAGCCAGAGCTCCTCTTCTCCAGCAGCTTGGTGCGGCTGGTTGGAGCCCCTGGGGAAGAGGTGAAGCTGGTGTGACAGGCGCAGGGATGTCTGCCCCAGTTTGAAAGAAAGACCATGAGAGTGGCTGGGGAGGGAGGTCCCCGTGATAGCTGGAGGGAGAGGGGTGTAGGACAGCCCCATGCCGGGACTGGGGAAGGCATGCTGTGCTGCTCCTGCCTACCAGGATCCATCTTCTCTCCAGAGTGATGGAGACAAGAGCCTGAGCAAGCCCCACAGCAGTGGCATCACCCCCACCCTGCCCACCAGGAAGGGCAGAGCCAACTTCATGAGGAGTATGGCTCCATCACTCCCCTGCAGCCCTGCCACCGCCTGCCTAGGAGGACCTCTCCTTCCCTCCAAGGGTGCCCATCACATCCTGGGGCGGGGGGAGCACCTTGCTGCGGGTGCTGCTGACGCATGGAGGCTCCATCTGCAACCATGTGCGTCCTCATTCCAGCACTGAGGCAGGCGTCTTCCAGCCCTCGCCGGTGGGATTTGGGTCACGCTAACCAGGCAACGAGCTGCTCCTCCATGCGCTGGCCTTGGGACATGGGTGGGTCTCAAAAGGACATGGGGATGAGCCAGGGGAAGCTATGCGGGGGGATGTTGGGGATGGAGAAAGCTGGGCTGGCTGGTCCATGGCTCAGGCTGCCTCCACGTCCACACATCTACATGTGTGTGTGTATGTACATGCATGTGTTGTGAACCATGTCCTGGAGGAAGGTGTCTCCTCAGAGGGCCAGGCAGCGTCTGGAGATGGGAGATGTCAATCTGGGGAGGGAGGGCAGTACCACAAGGCCTCTGGACTGGCCACACTGGGGCACAGTGGAAGGCTGATGGAGATGGCTGGCCCACGTGAGCATCACTTGTGGCCACTGTGGGGCCTGGGTGCTTCGGTGGCCGAGGACATGGAAAATATGCCTGGGAAACTGCTGGGAGCAAGAGCATCATCAGGGGCAGCAGGGAAAATAAGGCACAACCGGTCAAAAATAGAAAACTTTATTGAAGTCAAATCCAACAGGGCAGCTGAGCTCAGCCCCACGGCAGGAGCCCAGCCTGCCGCTCGCCAGGATACACAGAAGGGAGCTGGGGTCTCCATGGGGCACCGGGGGTACAGCACGCTGGGGGGTGGGTGCTCCTCACCCATGAGGCCCAAGGAAGAAGGCAAAGCCACAGGCACTTGTCCCCCCTCTCCCTCCCTAGCTAGTTAAGGATAGACCCGACAGGCGCCAAAGCAGAAATGTGGTGCAAGCTAACTGGCCAGAGAGCCCGAGGAAAGAGGGTCCTGCGAGCTCCGGGCTCACCCGCGACCTCCTGGGCCAGCTCCAAGCTCCAGTGCACACCAGCCAGCAGCTCAGCCCTTCCCAGTCCACAGCCAAGACTGACCTCCACCCTGCCCCCAGGCAGCAGAAACCCCCGGCGAGACCCAGCGCAGTGACCCGGCGGCAGCAGGCAGCAGAGACCCCAGTGCCCCTCTCCTCCAGCCCCGGCACACGGCCGGACCCACGCCCTGGCTCCCGGGACCCGCTCTCCTCCTCCGCAGCGGCTCCTGCAGAGCCGTAGCTCCAGGCACGATGCTCACGCTAAGGGGAGCCCGGTTTTCACCGCGCTGGCTATGGCAGAGGGCCCAAGCCTGGGGGAAACCAGAGCCTGAGCCTGGGAAAAAGGCAGAGCTTTGCTCCTCCACCCAGCCCCACCTGCCCGGGCAGCCGCGGCGGGTGCAAAACTCCCTTTTGGGCAGCTCTGCGCGGGGATGGTGAAAGGTTCGGCCACACCAGCAGAGCCGGGCAGGCAACAGCACAGTGGGCACCTCCCTCACTGCTGTCTGGACAGGGGCAGGGCTGGAGACCAGCTGCCCAGAGCCATGGCAGGAGCAGGACCAGTCTTTCCTCCCCACGAGCCAGCCCAAGTGGAGGGATGGATGGATGGATGGATGGATGGATGGATGGATGGATGGGAGGGTGGGCATTGCCCTCCTCAGTGCTCTTAGAGCCAGTCCTCAAAGGGTGGGTTCAAAAAGGCAGACCAATACGGTCCAAAAGGTGGGTCCCAAAGGTGGGTGGGGTTCCCTCCCCAGAGCCCCACATGCAGAGGCACACGCATGCAGCACCCTTCGCATCACCATCACCCAGGACCCAGCCCCAGGTGCTCTCATAAGGGCTCCAGCAGGTTTTTTTGGCCTCCCCCTCCCCACCATCCCCATCCCCTCCCCATGACCAGGCTCCGTGGCTCGGCTCCGGGTAGTCCTTTGCCAGCCTGCCAGGCCACGCATGCAGGGCTGGGGGCCAGTCCACGCTCACTCCCACACCTCTGTCCAGATGGCTCCCCGGTGCAGCGGGGGGGCCACTGCCGGCCTCAGGATGAGCTCTCCTACCTGCTTGTTGGTGTATTTCTGGGGATTGGTGCGGTAGCTGTAGTCCGAGTACTGCTCGGAGCCCGTCGAGTTGTTGTCCCCGGTGCCAACAAAGGTGTTGGTGGCCGGCAGGTCCTGCACCACTTGGTGCTTCTTGGAGGCAGAGGGCGACTGGGGCTGCAGCTGGATGGAGGGCAGTGGCGAGTTGGAGCGGTAGTGACGGCCCAGGTCTGGGCTGCCCGGTGGGTAGTTGAGGGGCAGGTGGATTCGGGGGCTGTCGCTGACAGAGTCATTCATGAGGTTGAACTTGAGTGATTTCTGCAGCCCCGTCTCCTCCTCATCCTCCGTGGGCTTGGGTGGCTTCGGCGACTTACTCTTCTTCACCTTGCTTTTGCTCTTTCCACTCTTGTTGGCCTGCTTGGGTGTGTACAGGTCCTTGGTCTCCTTCTTGCCTGCCTGGTAGCCGCTCTTGGCCTCCCGCTGCCGGCAGTAGCGCACCAGGACGACCAGCACGATGACCAGGGTGACGGCCACGATGCCAGCGATGACTCCAAAGAGGATGTTGCTTCTCTGCTTGCTACGTTCATATTCGGGGTCTCCGGCGATGTCTATGTCGAGCGGTGTGTCCAGGCTGTGTCCCACCAGCGTGTCCAGCAGCGTGCGGTTGGCCAGCGTCTCGTTGACGTAGAAGTGCACCAGCGCCGTGCCGTGCCGCGAGGGCTTGCCCTTGTCGTTGACGCGCACTACCAAGCGGTGCAGGCCATGGTGCTTGCGCAGGATCTCCTTCTCCAGGGTGATGTCTCCACTGTGCGGGGAGATCTGGAAGAGCTCGAAGGGGTTGCCTCCTGTGATGCTGTAGGTCAGCTCTGCATTGACACCAGAGTCAATGTCCTCCGCCTTGACCTTGCTCACCTGCTGGCCAGGGTTGGTGTGGGGCAGGATGTGTTTGTACGTGGCATTGGAGGGTGAAGTGATGAAGGGGGCATTATCGTTCTCATCCAAGACATTGATGGTCACCCCCACGTAGGCAGACCTGGGAGGATCCCCACCGTCCACCGCCTTGAGTCGGAAAGTGTACGTGCTCTGCTGCTCCCGGTCAAAAGAGATGCTGGAGAGGATGGTGCCAGTGCCATTCTGGATGACAAAATCCCCGTTGTCTTGCTCCACCGACAGCTGGATGCGGGCATTTTCTCCTTTGTCAGCATCAATCACCGTCACCATGCCCACAGGGCTGAGGGGTGGCATGTTCTCCATCACTGAGAAGTTGTAGCCGCTCAGCATGAATTTGGGGTCGTTGTCATTCCTGTCCATGACGTTGATGGCCACAGATGCTGTGCCCGTGAGGCTGGGGCTGCCCTTGTCTGCTGCCACCACCAAGAACTCGTAGCGCTCCCGCTGCTCTCGGTCCAGCACCGCTTTCACCCGGATCTCCCCAGAGTCGGGGTCAATGGTGAAGGAGCCCTTGGAGGAGGGGTCTGTCACCAGGGAGTAAACCAGCTGGGCATTTGAGCCACTGTCAGCATCGGTGGCACTCACCTCCATCACCAGGTCATCAGGTTCGTTGTTTTCGGGGAAGGCCACCTCGGTGAAGCTCTGGCTGAAGACAGGCGCGTTGTCATTCACGTCTACCACCTGCACCTTCAAAGAGTTGGTGCTGGAGAGGGGTGGGTTCCCCGAGTCCACCGCCACAATCTCAATGGTGTACTCCTTCACCGACTCATAGTCCAGTGGTGTGGTGGTCTGTAGGAAGTACTTCTTCTTGCTGTCGCTCCCTGTTTCACTAGCCTGCCGCAGCTGGAACGGGACGTCACCAGCCACCACGCATGTCACCACTGCATTTTCGCCCTCATCTCGGTCAGACACTTGCACCAGAGCCACTGCTGTCTCTACTGGCACATCCTCCGAGATGTTGGCCATGCCATCCTGGTGGGTGACGAGCCCAATGCCCCGTATCTCTATGGAAGGTGCGTTGTCGTTCATGTCCTTGATGGTGACCACTACCTGGGTGCGGGCAGCCTTGGGGTTGGCCCCCTTGTCCTTGGCCAAGACGGAGAACTTGAGGATGCCGACGTCCTCGCGGTCGATGGGCCCCTGCACGGTGATGAGCCCCGTGGCGCGGTCCAGGCGCAGCAGCCGGCGCACCATGTCCGAGGCTTGGTGGAAGGAGTAGTCAATTTCGGCATTGGCGCCCTGGTCCGAGTCGTTGGCTTTCACCTGCGGGGTGGAGGGAGAAACAGTGAGCAGGAGGGCAAGGCGGTGCGAGCACCTCCACAAACCACCACGCTGCCCGCCGCAGCCTCCCCTGGGGACGGCTGGGGGGGAAAAACCAGGATTTCCTCTTCTGGGGCCAAGGACTATGGGGCAAAGAGCCTGGGACCGGCAGAGCAGCTGGGAGCGGCCCTCCTGCACTGAGCCTTGCCTTGCTCTTCTGGTGAAACCGGCTGGGCCGGTTGGCCACGCTCCCCTCCCGGCCAGCTCCGGCACGCAGGGAATCCTCTGGGAACATGCACCACTGCAGGAGGGAAGTTTCCGGCTTTGCCTCCTCCCCAAAGAGGAGCTCAAGCAGCTGCCGGGGCGAGGGGAGAAGGAAGAGGAGGGAGGCGAGGATGTGCAGAGCTGCAGCAGCTCCATCCCGGCATCCAGGGATGCAGCCAAGTGGGGACTGGGGCTGCTGGAGCTCCGCACAGCACCAGCCATCCCTGCCCGCCCGTCAGGAGCTCTGCGTTCCCATAAACCTGCCTCTACGCCTATTATTTGCTTTCTAAAGAAGATGAGGTTTGTCTAACATTTGCCTCCCTAATCGGCTCTCCGAGCAGCCTCTTCTCTGCACCATTTGCTGCTCCGCCGTTATCTTGCTCAGCAGATTTGGATGGAGAACGAAAGTTGTTAAATGTAAATTCCACCTTTTACCTCCACTCACAAAAAAGGCGGAAGTCATTTTCCCCCTGAAAGATAAAAGCTGAGCAATGGCAGCAGCGGCGCCTCAGCCCATTCCCCCCCCTACCCCAGCCGTGCAGCTCCCTTATCTGCTTCCAACTTCCATTCTCTTAACAGTGAAAAATGAATTCTTAAAAAATTCACATCAGAATTAGCAAGCAGATGAGAGCTGGCCGAGCTCGCTTATTAAGATGGCAGCTGCAGATAAACAGATGTCGGCTACTATCATCTCCATGCCCCCTCCAAGCCAAATCCACCAAGATCCACCCCCTTGGGCTCCCCGGGCCAGTCTGCACTGCTGCAGAGCCCCTGGTCCCCGCAGCCAGCAGGGCACCCCTGGAGCCAGGGGCAGCCCCCCTGCCGCACTGCCTGCCCCCCATCTCCCAGGCGAGCCGGAGTTTCCATGGAGCGGCCAAGGGAATGCGACTTATGAAAGGGTCTATGTCTTGTCTGCGGGCAGCACTGAGACCGGGCGGGCATGAAGCCAGCCCTCCCCATGGCCCTTGGGTCCCAGCCCTCCCCACGGCTCTCGGGTCCCAGCCCTCCCCGTAACCTGCAGCCTTGGTCCCTCACACCGCTCAGCCCTGCTGCTGCCCACCCGTCCTGTCCTGCAGCCCTGGCTCTGGCTGCGCCTTCCTGAGCAGTCGTTCCAACCCCGTTTCAACAGCTGTGACACCTCAGGGACCTTCCTGCCTGCTGGCCCCAGGTGACATTGTGGGCTCCCACAGCTTGCAACCCTTCTAGGCTCCCTCCTCCCCCTCAAGGAACCATGGCAGCAAGCAGCAGGGGTTGTCCCCACTGCAGCCAGTCAGGAGTTGAGCTGGGGAGCAGCAGAAAGGCCCCACGCTCACCTGGAGGACAGAGTGCCCCATGGGGCTGTTTTCGGAGAGCTCCGCCTCGTACAGGGCCTTCTCAAACTTGGGTGCATTGTCGTTCATGTCCAGGATGGTGATGCGGAGCAGGGCGCTGCTTGCCCGTGGCGGGTTGCCTCCATCCTGCACCTTGATGGTCAGATCATAGGAGTCCCACTGCTCCCGGTCCAGGTTCCCCATGACGATCAGCTGTGGCTGCTTCTCATCCTGATCCTCGGCCACCTGCAGCCCAAAGAGCTCCTGCGCCTCCGGACCAGCCGTCAGCTCATAGGAGGCAACGCCGTTGGGGCCCGAGTCCCGGTCCATGGCCAGAGGGATGGGGAAGAGCGTCCCGATGTTGGTGTTTTCGGGGATAGAGAGGGTGAGAACAGGAGAGGCAAAGTTGGGGGTGTTGTCATTGATATCGAGCACCTCTATCTGTCCCTCGAGCAGGCGTGGGCTGCTGTTCAAGATCAGGTCGGTGATGGACACTTCGAACTCCAGGAAGCACGGCTCTCCGGGCGGGAGGTGCTGGCACTCACGCAAGCTCTCCCGGTCGATGGAGGTCTCTGTGGTGTAGATGTCCCCAGTCTTGCCATCCACACGTAGGTACGGGGCCCCCACTTCCAGCTTGTAGAGATGCCCCACGTCCGGGAAGCCGTAGTCGGAGGCCAGGCTCCCTATGAGGGTATTGGGGGGTTGTTCCTCCTGCACTTTGTAAACCACACGTGTGCCAGAGCCCAGGGCAGGGAGCTGGAAGAGGAGCCACAGGGCCAGGCAGGACGTCAGCGGTTTCATCCTGCGCTGGAGGGGAGCTGCAAGAGGACACAGACACCGGAGGTTAGGCAGCTCCAGGACCTTGGCACCACTCCCCCACCCCCCTTCCCTGGCGCATCCTTCCGGGTGCAGCCCCTGTGCCATGTGCTCCCAAAGCAGCCCCTCGAAGGGAAGGGGCATCAGGGGTTCACCTGGCAGAGCCGGCCCCAGCCGTGGGCTCCTGGCAGCCTCCGCAACCAAGTGCCCAGGAGGACCGGTCCTGGCTTGCAAAGTTCCTGCAACACCCTGGAGTGAGCAACCCAGTCACTGAACCCCCAGCCCTGGCTTCCTGCAGTGGCAGGAAGCCACTCCTGCCACTGTCCACCCTCTTCGTCACCACGCACACTGTAATTACACCCAAGCAGGCACACTAACAGGGCGGGCTGCGTGCAGCCTGCTGCCAGCCACCCGATGGGAGCCAGCCAGGCTCCGAGACAGCTTCTCACTGCAGAAACACAGCAGCATTGTGTGCCACGCACTGCAGGGCCACTGCCTGCCACGCACAGCGGGGACACAGTGCACTGCATGCCTCTGCCAGCCCCGCAAGGACACAGCACCCTAAGAGGGGCAGGGGCTCTGCCTGATCAGCAGGGCTGCAGGGCTGCCACCCACCTGCACTGCAGGGACATGGGGCACTGCAGGGATGCAGGGCTGACACCCACCCGCACTGTAGGGTCACGGGGCAGTGCCAGGATACAGAGTTATCTCCCATCCATCACTGCAGGGATTCAGGCCACTGCCCGCACTGCAGGAATACCACCCATCCATCACTGCAGGGACATGGGACACTGCCATGACAGCGAGAGCACAGCACTACCCTCCCTGCACTGCCAACACAGCAGCACTGCCAGCCTCGCACTGTGAAGTGTGACAGCATCGCCCATCTGGCACTGCAGGGACGCAGGAGCCCCGGGCACCATCCATCCTGCACTGCACGCAGGGCACTGGCACCCACTGGCACCTCTCGCAGAAGAGGGGCACTGCCCACCCCTGTGTTAAAGGGATCCAGAGCCACTGCCCACACTGCACTGCAGTGCACATGTACCCGACGGGGCAGAGCCCGTGCCTCCCGGCGAAGCAGCGGCACTGCGCAGCCCCCGCACACTGCAGTGGTAGGCACAGCATCTCCCCTCTGCTGCACAGTCACTAGGCAACCCCACACCCTGCGCCAGCAAATACTGTTCCTTCACTCACTGCAGACACACTGTTCCTTCCCATTCCCTCCCACTCCAGACTGGGACACTGCACTGGGTGACCGCCCAGTGCCAGTGCCCACCCCGCCCGCTGCAGAGGCAGTGGCAGGAGCAGGGCCCCCCTGCATTGCAGACGCACACTGCACACGCTGCACCGCAGGCACCCAGCCACTGGAAACCTCCTCGCAGGATGCACACGCTGCAGAGGCAGTGCCAGGCTCACTGCCAGCCCCACAGAGACTGTCCCCTTCTGCGCCAAGCCACACACCCTGTCACCAAGCCTCTGCCTACTGCTGTGCCTGGTCACCCGCTTTCCCATCCCCACTTTCCATTCTGGGAGCACCTTCCTTCTCCAGGGTCCAGCTGCACCCACGCAGCTTCTGCTGAGCCATGGGCAGGAAGGGGTGCAGCCCAGTTCGCTGTCACCCAGAAAGCCCAGGGGTTGGATGCCCCAAAACCAGCACCCACAAATATCTGCCCCACAGCAGCCACCCCCTCTCATCTCTCCCATCACTCCCTCTCGCCACAGTCTGCACACAGCTGGTGGGATGGGTGAGTGCACCTCTACCATCACCCCTCCACCTCCCACACAGCAAGTGCCCAATTCCTGGTGCAGATCCCAGCATTGTACAGATCCTCAACAAGTGGAGCATCCCGCACTGTCCACCTTGCTACTTCCCACAAGCCAGAAGCTCCCCGTCCCTCCACCCCTCTGCTTCCCCATGGACAGTGCCTCATCGGTGGCATGGAAGAGAGGAGCTCTCCCTGGGCAGCTGAAAATACATCTCTGGTTCTGGAGGTGAAACGATGGTCCTGAAGCCTGGCTTGACTCTGCACCCTTGTCCTGCGAGCATCCCTCATGCAGGGAAGAGGCATCTCCACCTTGCTGAGGGCATAACTGCCCACACCAGCGCTGTGTGCAGATCCCTCTGAGATGTGTGGCCCCAGAAGGAAGGGAAGAGGCAAACAAGACTTCTTCCATCCCTGCACAGGGCTGAGGATGGAGGAGGTAAGAAGCTGAGCAGAAGCACAGTGCATGTCTGCATCGATCCAGGTGTAGGCCAGCAATGTGTGTACGTGCACACGCGTGTGCCTGCACTGAGCGCGCACGGTCCCATCTGCACTGTGAGTGTCCTGGGGTGTCTGTAGGAAAAAGCATCCATGTGCATACATGTGCCTGAACATGTCACACATGCCACACGCGTGTGCATGCTCTGTGAGCAGCACATCTGTGCCTGCACAGGGAGAGCCTTTGTGCCAGGCACGAGCCGGCATCCCTGCGCCGAGCGCACGTGTGTGTGCGCTGAGCCACGCGTGTGCCTGCGCGGGGGGAGCACGTGCACATGTCCCCGTCACCACCAGTGTGGTGTCACCCTGCGGCAGGGGGACCTGCACCCCCCCCCGGCGGGGTCACACCGACGTGTCTGCCCGCAGCACGCGTGTGCATTCACACTGGACCCCCCACACCTCCGCGGGGTGTCTGAACCCGCACTGAGCTTCATCACCCCGGTGCCCTGCGCTCCCCTTGGAAATGGCCGTGCCAAAATTTTCCTTCAGAAATGCTCTGCCTGTTTGTGCTGGAAATGGGGAGAAGGGGGAGATGGGCAGCACAGGCCACTGGGAAGGTGCTCCTGGAGGATGCCCTGGCTGGGAGAGGCACCCGTGCCCGCACCAGACTGTTTGCACACGCCTGTTTGCACTAGGCTGGGCCGTGACTGCTCCTGACGTAGAGCTGATCTGACTAAGCCTTGATGTGAGGTGGAAGATCTCAGGTAAAGGTGAAAGTCCCAACGCAGGGTGATGCCTCACATGGCTCTGACTGAGCCGGGAGGGAGGGCCCGGGAGCAGGAAACAGGCCAGGAGCCCCGTGCCAGCCTGGAGGAGGAAGGGAGTCACCCACGGGTGCCCAGCACCCACGCCTTCTGCTCCGAAAAAGGGGATGGACCCTGAACCCAAACCCCATTCCCACAGGTGAAGGAAAGCTTGGAAGCAGGGAGACAGGAGAAGAGAGGGGCTGGGAAACCAAGCGGGACCATCGCCCCGCAAGGGACTGCCGGCGGGCACGAGGGGCCCCAGGTTGGCCGGGGTGAGGAATCCTGCTCGGCGCCTCGGGGTGCGAATGACACAGCGCAGACGTGAGAGCCCAGAGCTGGGTGTGAGGAGGAGGAGGAAGCCTCCACCAGCGGGGAAAAGCACGTCTGTGCAGGAGACAGAGGCTTCCCAGGGGCCAGTCCAAGGCATCGGGCTATTTTCCCATGGGATCTAAGGACCATCCCACACTTTATTCTCCAGTGCCAGGCACCTTTTTCCGACCTGCTGGCAGAGCACAGAGCACTTAAAAATAAAAACCCCTCCCAAAACAACTATTCCTCCACACACACAATTCTCCCTACGGGGAGAGTGTGAGAGAGACTGAACCACATGAGAGAGGCGTTAGTCACGCTGCTTAATGCATGACTGGGAAGATCTCGGAGGACAGTGGCATGCAAAATCCTACAAAATTCAGCCACCCCCCCCCCCCAAAAAAAAAAACAAAACAAAACAAAAAACAACAAGCCCTAATAAGAGGGAGGTTATAAAGCGCCGAGAATTTAAGCAACTGCTTGAACAAGCCTGTGCTCCCCTGTGATTCCCACAGCCCCTTGGCCCCGTTCCACAGAAGGCAGCACTGCTCCGGGAACGGGCACCAAAGTCCACCCTCCTACTGCTCCCAACGGCTGATTGAGTGGCTCGAAGCCATGCTTACAAATCTATCCAAACCCTGCACTGAGCACACAAGTCCTAATCCCACCCCCACCCCCCCAAGCTTTGCTCCAAAGCTCTGAGCTGGAGCAACATCCGAACAAGCAGCAAATGCTCATCACGGCCCGGCTCCGGGCAAGGGGCTGAGATCAAGGACCAGATTGTCCAAAAAACGGCCGCTGATGCTCAGTCCTGCTCGGAAGGCATGGAGAGGCTCAATCCTGGGCATTTTGTGGCAAGTCCCACGGTTTCCTTGGGCTCTGGCTGCCACTGCGGCTGCTCGGCATTTCTGCGGGCTGGGCCCAGGCACCCCAAGCTGGAGCTGCCCGTGATGAGGAACCCCACTGGCCTGTGAACAGCTTTATCCTAAAATCATCTCTTAGGAGCTGCACAGTGATGGAAAAAGGGCGAAGCCCCGGGGCCCTCCCTCCTCCTGCCTCCTTCTCCACATCCTTTCCAACTCTGGCAGCCAGCGAGGCAGAAACCTGTCAGAGCCTCCCCAGGGCAGCAGCCTCCATCCTCCCACCCCGGGGGTCCCTCCCAGCCGCTCCGGGATCCTGCGGGCTCCCGTCTCCCCCTGCCACCACCCCGCTCGCCATCCCAGCCTGGAGGGGGGTCCTGGGGGAAGGCAAAAATGTCGCGGGCCTGAAACAGCCCGGCAGGGCCGCAGGGAGCCGGCGGCAGCGAGAGCGGCTCTGCTCCAGGAGCGCAGCCCGGAGGGGCTGGGAGGGGCCTGGCGAGGGGAGAGA
>VZRW01003025.1:538276-551435 GCA_013398125.1 Aegotheles bennettii
GCTCACGTGTGGGATGGGTCTCCCCTTTTGCTCCCCTCCCGGTGCTCTTATTTATTCGTTCATTCATTCATTTATTTATTTTTCCAGCCGGCACTTCGCACCCCCCGCAGCCCCTGCGCGGGAGAGGGGGCCCGGCCAGCACCCTGCCCTGCTAAGGAGGGGGTCCCTCCGCAGGAGCAGAACCTCCAAGCAATGGCAGCCGTGTCCGGGTGAGGCAGCAGGGCCTAGAAAAGCAACTGTCCCGTCCCGTCACACCTCGGTGAATCATTGCTGTTATTGCAGGGTGTCGGGACGCGGGCGCAGGGAGCACCTGCGAGCACCCAAAAGCCCCTGTGAGCTCCTGGCTGCCCTTGCGATGCATTCGCAACCTGGGCTACCTCTGCTGGCTCCTCGCTCGCCTGCTGTCCCCCCCCCAGGACCTCAGATGGGTGGGCACAAGCCCCAGGGGCTGGGCACAGGGTGCTCCAGGGGTGCCCCATCTCTCGATGACCTCTGTGTTCCTGCGAGGATGGCCAGTGGTCCCGGCCAGCGGGCTGGACCTGCAGCTTGGCTCTACCAAAGGCCTCAGCGCTCTCAGACGGAGATGCTGGGGTGGCTCTCAGCACCCTGCAAGGACAGGGGCACCCCACCGGGCTGCAGGGCTCCTCACCAAGCAGCACCCACCTTCTCAGCAGGTTGCAGTGCAGATTTCTCGCCAGGATGCTGGAAAGTCCTTTCTGCTTCACCGCAGCGTGAGGATGGGAGCGCGTTCTTCCCTCTGAGCTACACCAACCTGTTGCGCAGCTCCCTGGACTGCACACGCTCGGCTCGGCTGCGATCGCTGCACCATCTAGAGGCAGCCCTACCTCCAGCTCAGCCCCAATCCCCCTGCTTTCCCCCCCAAGAAGTGAGCTCATCCCCAATCCTCCTGCTTTTCCCCCCAAGAAAGGGCTCCTTCCTGCTGGGCAAGAGGAAGGGGCTGGAGGGTCATCCCTCCTGGTAGAAAACTGCTCTCCTCCGAGACTTTCCCGTAGCAGGGCCATCTACCTCAGCTTCTCCATGTCTGTGTGGTGGTGTTTTTTTCTGGATGTCAATTCTCATGAAGCCAATTTAGCAGACGATGTGAAGTGAGAACCCAGGGAAGGTCAAAGCCCACCGTGGAAGGGCAGGGAAAGGAGCTGCAGGGTTTGCCAGGGTTTACCCTGCTGATGCACTACGAACTGGGGATCTGGACGGGGAGAGGGAATTAAACTCCCTGGAGACAACATGAGATTTAACTGGTCTGTTGCTGGAGGGCTGGAGAGCCGTGGTGCCAAAGGGAAGAGCCCAGTAAGTGACCCTGTGGAGGGTCACCTGGGGACCAGTGCCTGCTGTCTGCAGCCTCTGCTCAGGCACGTTTCTGAGGCAGGTCCAGGCTATAAAAGCAAAGGGGGGAACTCTCTCAGCCTCAGGAGCCATCTGTCCCCAGCTGCCCAGCCAAGCCCTCTGCAGCGCCAGCAGCACCTGATGGCCAGGGGAGCTGGTGGGACACCATGTCCAGGCCGCCCAGGGCCTGGCACCCCAGGAGCAATTTGTCTGTCTCTCCCTTCCTCCTCTGCCTGCTGCCTTTGAAAGTGGCCAGGCTCCTCCCAGAGTGGTCCTTGCCCTCTGACAACAAGGAGAGCCTGTTGCTGCTGCTGCCCTGCCCTGTCCTCCCTTTGCCGGGGCGTTACAGATTGAGTCACCAGTCCTTACCTTGTCTTCACCATTTCCCAGACAGCAGGACCAGCCTGAGCACTGGGACACCACCAAACCACAGCTCTGGCCACAGAGTTATTTCGTGAGACCCTGCAGATCCTTCTCACCCGCCTGCCCCCGGTGCTGGCCATGCCACCACCCTGGGGCTGCTGCTGGAGGGGCTGGCTTGCCCCGTGCAGTGGGTACCCCGTGCCAGGATGCTTTGGCATCACGCAGAGACAGCCGCTCCGTGGTGCCCGTGGGGCCTTGCCAGAAGAACAAAGCCTGCGAAGGAAGAGCATCGAGCTAAATCTCCAGGAAAGCGAGAAGAAAGGGAAACACGGAGAGCAAATGAACCTTACAAGAGGATAAATATCCCCCTCCCCAACACACACACACGCAGCAACCTGGCTGCCGTCTGCTGCAAGGAGTTCAAAGGCTCCTCTGTTCTCTCTCTCATCAGCTCTGGGCTCTGCAGGAGAAGCAGCAGCGCGGATTTGGGCAGCAAATGCTAATAACACAGATGTTCTGACAATTTGCTTGTTTCTACAATTAAAAACAAAAAGATCCTCACAACCCAAATGCAAGGAAATGAGCACATTAAAGAACTTCTCCTCCGCCTGCTCTACCGCGTAATGAAGGGCTGCGGGTGTGCGGGGGAAGGGGCCAGGCAGTTCCAGCCCGATCCGGAGCGTGAGCAGGATGCTGTGGGAGAGGAGCATCCCTCGTGCCACACCGTGCTGGCCAGGGCAGCCGGGAGATGTGCCGGGCACGGGATGCAGGCGGCCAAGCCCCGCGCCGGGATTGATGGATGGAGGGGCCGAACGGCTCGGACGGTCGCTGCCTGTCTTGCCTGTGGGACGCTTGCTGCTGAATGATTGGGAGATTGTTTTTATTACTGTTTTAACTCTTTTTTTAACCTTGTTTTTCTCTCGGCTGCACTTTCACTCACTCATTAATTTTGGTATTTTTCTCACGGTATATAACCCCTGTCACGGCTGCCATGGCAACAGGAGGGAATGTGCTCAGCGCTAAAATATCCTCTCAAAAATAACAAAAATAAGACAACAGAGGCAGCTTCTGTGGGCTGCTGCAAACGCAGAACTGGCCTGGCTTTGTGGTGACGGAGGATGAAAGATCCTGCAAGCCGGGGAAGCCCCCGAGCACTCGTCCTCCCACAGTGCTCATCCCACTTCTCATCTCAGGGCTGCATGGGCTCCACCACTGCTACACTGGAAGCTCCTCCTGAGCTGGAGCCTTGGGGCTGAAGACCACAGACCTCCTCGTCTGGCCTCAAAAACTCATCTCCTTCCTCGGGGACCACCTTCCCCAAAATATCACCACAAATGAGGAGGAAACATGGGTATGAGCTAGGAGAAGGTGTTGCTGAGGGGGTTTTGCTGGTGGCTGGTGGGACTTTGGTCTCCACATGGATCCCTGGGTTGAGAAACAAACGGTGTTGTGAGTTCCCCGAAATGAGGAGCTGCAGCCAGCGTGGTGGCACGGATGGCAGGGTTTGTCACACAAACCTGTTGTCTCTTTTCTGACAGGATTACCGGTCTGGATGAGAAAGGCAATTGTGTTGATATAGTACACTCGGATCTCTCCGAGGCATTTGAGTTACTTCCACCTGACATTTTGATTAAAACTTGCATTATAAGGAATTAACAGGGCACATATTAGATGGATTAAAACTGCTTCCCTGGCAGATCTCAGAGGTAGTTGCTAATGGGTAGATAGCAGTAAGTAGCACTATTCCTACCTGCCTCCCCCCAGGGACTCCTCCTCGTCCACTGCTATTAAACATTTTTATCAATGATGTAGATGAAGATACGAAATCTTTGCTGGTAAAGCTTGAAAATGACACCGAGAGTGATGAGATGGAAAGGAATGAGGACAATTTCGCGCTGAATCACCTGGTTAAATGGTCAGGGTGCATTTGAATACAGATAAACACAGGAATATATCTGGAAAGGGAGACTGCGTGTTCAGCCTGCAGGCTAGATCTGGAGAGCAATGACTGCAGGCATGCCCGTGCAGGGTGGAGATATGAACACAGGCTTTTAACCAGCAACCAGAGAGCTCATTTGAAGCCCTCTCAGGAGTATCTCTCTCATCTAGCGATGCAGAGTTGATCCCGTGGAAGAGGACTGAAGGAGCAGCGTGAGCAGTCACCCCAAAATGACCTCGGTGTGCCTTGCTGTGGGTGTCTGAAAGGGGAGCCCTAGGGAATGGCTCCCTGCTGGAGCACCCCATCTGGCACCCACACTCGGGAGAAGGCAGGGAAACAGGAGGAGAGCTTGAAGGAGCACCACAGACCTGACCACAGGCTGGAAAGCCAGGCCTGATGGTGTGCTGCTCATTAAAAAAGTATGTTGTCAGGTGATCTGAGGACCTGGCCTCTGTCCTCCCACGTGGAAAAGATGGTGGGGAAGTATTAGATCCCACAGTGAGGTGTAACAGGACCTGAAGAGAGGCATATCCAGCCTTGAATTGAAAACCAACCTCCTCGTGGTGAAAGCATTTGAAGGCTGGAAGAGCTTTTCTCAGGGAGATGATGGGCTCACAGCATTGCCCAAACTCTTGTAAAGAGATTAGATCTCTTTTTTAAGAAATAAACGTTTAATCCAGCTTCAGGAAGCAACTCTGAGGCTGGAGTGTGAATGGGCTGGGGTGAGTGACCTCCCATGGCCCAATGGTCCACCTCATCCCTTCCATTCACAGGCCATTAGGAACAGAGTATCTGCAGTGCACTGCAATTATTCAAGCAATGATTCATCAATCTCTTTCTTCAGTGTTCAGGTGGACTTCTGCAGAGAAAGGGAAGGCTTCTCCAATCTCCACTCATCCTCTGAGGCACCGGAGATTTCTTCAAGTAAAACAGCAAAGCACCAAAAATGAAAGCCTGCTGGCAAATTGAGCTTTGGTACTCAAAGTCTGAGCTGATCTTGGGATTCAGACTTGAGAGGAGCTTCCCGGAGACTGTCAGACTATCAGGAGCCAGCGGGGATGCTCAGCTTTTCCCAGCTGAGAGCCACCCCTGAGTGGCAGCTCCTGCTGTTCCCAGCCCATGCCAGGTACTCGGGCTGTGGTGGCCCCTCTCCCTGCCACCCTGCCAGGTGGTCCCTGCCCCTGTTTATTCCCCTACACACCCAAATTGTGGCCAGCAGGAGCAGGGCAGGGATCGTCCCCCTGTGCTGGGCACTGGTGAGGCTGCACCTCGAATCCTGGGGTCAGTGCTGGGCCCCTCACGCCAAGAAGGACATTGAGGGGCTGGGGGTGTCCAGAGAAGGGAACGGAGCTGGGGCAGGGGCTGGAGCCCCGGTGTGATGGGGAGAGGCTGAGGGAGCTGGGGGTGCTCAGCCTGGAGAGTAGGAGGCTGACGGGAGACCTTCTGCTCTCTGCACCCCCTGAGAGGAGGGTGGAGCCAGGGGGGGTCTCTGCTCCCAAGGAACAAGCGATGGGACAAGAGGGAATGGCCTCAAGTTGTGCCAGGGGAGGTTCAGGTTGGATGTGAGGGACAATCCCTGCCCCAAAGGGCTGTCAGGACCTGGCCCAGGCTGCCCAGGGCAGGGGTGGAGTCCCCATGCCTGGAGGGATCTCAAAGCCGTGGAGATGTGGTGCTGAGGGCCATGGGTCAGTGGTGGCCTTGGCAGTGCTGGGTTAATGGTTGGGCTCGATGATCTTACAAGTCTTTTCCAACCAAAAGGATTCTGTGATTCTCAGTTCTTGCCAGTGGGGCTCAGCACAGGGGCTCCTGGGTAGGAAGCAGTGAGCTGTGCTATGCAGGAGGTGTTGGAGAGTCCTTTGGCCCCCTCTGCTGCCTCCCCACTTCTGCACCCCCACACTTGGCAGGGTGCAGGTGTAGGACCAGGCCCCTCAGAGGTTCCTTTGACTGCCTGTGTTGGCCCTTAGCCATGCCCTGGCTGGGACACGGGTGGGTTCATGTCCTGCCAGGGCAGGGGCTGCTGAGGGTCTGGCAGGGCTGGCCCAAAGGGAGGAGAGGCTTGAGAGGAGCAGGAAGATGGAAGCTCTCTGGAAGCACACCTTTGCAGGGAATCAACTGAATCTGCCATACCTCTGCTGCTTTCTAAGCTGGCTTCACCTTCTTTGGGGATCTGCTATTCATGTCCTCTGCAAGGAGCATTACACCCAGTTCCTGCTTTTGTTGGGGGTCCAATGATCTCCTGCTTGTAAGCCCACCTCCAGCTGGGAGGTGGCCAAGCCCTGGAGACAGTCTCTGTGACCAGGCACTGGTGGAAGGAGGTGTCTGCATCCTCAGAACAGGTCAGGGCAGCCCTGACCTCTCCCCACAAGATCCTGCCTTCTGCCTAAGTCTAAAGGAGGCAGGAGGAAACCCGGGGAGAGGAGGCCAGATCAGACCTGCCCTGCCCAGCATGACTTACACAGGGGACGGGAGACACAACAGCAGGAAACTTGGCTCACGCTCGGACTTGCCCATGGAGCCTGGGCTGGGCAGGAGAGGAGCTGCTCTGTGTACAGAGGAAGGGAGAGGCTGGGCTTCCCTCTCCTCCCCTCCGGGCAGGGCAGACACATCTTGAGAAGCTCTGGCCAGCCGTGCTCTCGAGTGGGCTTCTGTAGGGCTCAGGGTTGCATCAGGGTCAGGCTTCATGGCAGGGAGGGTGCTGGGTACCAACCATGGGGCAGAGATCATGGCAGAGAGGGTGCTGGGTACCAACCATGGGGCAGAGATCATGGCAGAGAGGGTGCTGGGTACCAACCATGGGGCAGAGATCATGGCAGAGAGGGTGCTGGGTACCAACCATGGGGCAGAGATCATGGCAGAGAGGGTGCTGGGTACCAACCATGGGGCAGAGATCATGGCAGAGAGGGTGCTGGGTACCAACCATGGGGCAGAGATCATGGCAGAGGCAGAGAGACCATGTGCATGAACACCAGAAGATGGAGATCATGGTCAGCATAGACTTGGCAGGAGATGGCAGGGACAGACGGGGAGGTGGAGGCCCAGGGCAAGGTTACTGGATAGAGATAGCAAAGGATAAGTGGATGGAGGACAGGGACCCCAAGGTGCCATGTGCATCAGCAAGGTAGAAACACGACCATTGTGGGCACAGGGGGCAGGAACAGGCAGCCCTGGCACTGGGAACCTCGTGGATGGTGGAGACCAGGGCAGCATGGGCTGGGAATGGAGACACAAGGGCATGAGGACCTGGTGGGAGGTCAGTGTGCTGCCTGCTGGAGCTGGCACATGGCCTCCCAGTGCCACCAGGCAGCAGCACAGGCAGAGGCTTGGGGCCAGCGAGGGGCAGGGGTGGATGTGATAGCAGTGGTGGACCTGCGTGGCCTTGGCAGTCGCTAGGGTGGAGGTTGGAGAGTTGTGTTTGCCCTGATGGGCTGATGCTGTCCCTTTATCTCTGCTCTGTGTTTGTGCTGCAATATCCCAGAGCCAACATTCTCCCAGGGCAAAATCCAGAGACATTTGAGTGAGCCTCCAAGGGGAATGCAGTGCTAAACAAGTGACAAACAAGCTGGGCTCTGCTGAGAAGGTCTAACCAGGACCCTCTCGCATGGGACATGGTTCCCAGCAGTGGGAGCCCTGAACACCAAGGCTGGCCACACTGGGGATGGTCCAACCCCAGGCAGAAACAGGATATTCCTAAGGGAGGGGATGAGCCTGAGCTAAGGGGTCTGCAGGTCTGGAGGGTGGGTTCCTTCTGTCAGGGTCTCCACGTGGAGTGGGGGCACTTGAGGGTGATGGATGGATGTGCCAGGGTGCCTGTGCTGGGGTGGGGACCAGCTGGCCCTGGGGAGCAGTGGGTGGCACCCTGGGGATGGGTTGCATGGGGAGCATCACCATGATCTGTACCAGGGCCACCATTTGCACTCCCTGCTTGTGCCCGGGTTCCAGGGGGATGGGAGCATCACTGACACAGAGCACACAGCACATGCCCATCCTGCTTCCCCCCTACTCTGCCCTGGTGAAGCCACATTTGCAGTACTGTGTTCAGCTCTAGGCTCCCCAGTTCAAGAAGGACAAGAAGCTACTGGAGAGAGTCCAGTGAAAGGCTATGAGGATGAGGAGGGTGCTGGAGCATCTCTGTGCTGAGGAAAGGCTGAGAGACCTGGGGCTGCTCAGCCTGGAGAGGAGAAGGCTGAGAGGGGATCTCATCAACACTTCTAAGTATCTACAGGGGGTGTCAGGAGGATGGAGCCAGACTCTTCTCAGTGATACCCAGTGACAGGACAAGGGGCACACACTGGAACACACAAAGTTCCATACGAACATGAGGAAAAACTTCCTCACCTTGAGGGTGCCTAAGCACTGGGCCAGGCTGCCCAGAGAGGTGTGGGGTCTCCTTCTCTGGAGACATTCAAACCCCACCTGGGTGTGATCCTGTGCCACCTGCTCTGGGTGACCCTGTGTGAGCAGTGGAGTTGGACTGGATGAGCTCCAGAGGTCCCTGCCAACCCCCACCATGTTGGATTCTGTGATTCTCCCTGTCCCTCAGCATCACCCCTAAGAGGACCACTGGAGACATTCAAACCCCGCCTGGATGCGTTCCTGTGTGATGGACTCTAGGTGACCCTGCTCTGGCAGGGGGGTTGGACTAGATGATCCTTCGAGGTCCCTTCCAACCCTAGAATCCTGTGATTCTGTGATTCTGTGTGGCCTTCACCCCTCTTACCCCTTGACAAAGTACTGGTGTCCCCAGAGCCCAGGAGACCCCCTGGCCCCCATCAGCTGGTTTGCTTGGTGCCAGGCAGGCAGGAAGGCCAGGGAGACAGCAGAGCAGTGGCAGGGTGAGGAGACAGCTTTGGGGCAGGTTCATGAGGAGCTGGGAGCAACGTGTCTGGAGAGAGTAGACTTTGCCCATGCTGGTAAACAAAGAGCATGGATTGCTCCACAGCAATAACTGACCCAGCCAGCCGTTTCTCCAGCTAACAGACCCAACCTGCAGGGCCCTGAACTTTTGTATATTTATTTTAGGACAAAAACATTAAAGGGAAAATATCAAACAACAAATAATCCACGTGCACAACAGCTTCCCAAGCACTCTGAGCTCCCCAGGGCATGAGCCCCACATCACACACACGTGTCTGCCTGTCCCCTGCCCCACAGCGATTGTCTCCAGCCCCTCCATGCCCACCATCCATCCCGCATGGGAAAGCAGAGCAGCCCAGCCCGGGCACTTCCCTCCAGGAGCTGAGATTGGCTTCAGACTCATTTGCTGCACAGGGACTCGTGTGTGTTTTTCCCCTCCAGATGGGCCCTGTGGGTCCTGGGGACTGGAGGATTTGTGCAGCACAGGGTGCACTTTGAACACCCACAGCATCTCCACATAATCCTCTAAACTGTTCCTTTGTTGGTTGGCTTTCATGCCACACAGCTGCCAGCGTGCAGCCGGTTAGAAAGGCATCAGAGAAGCCTTGTGTTGGTGGATGGCTCCTTTGGCCTCAAACCTGCCGAGGTCATCAAAGCCCCTGGCTTGGGATAGCCCCAGGACCACTGACCTGGTCCAGTGCTTGCCAGCAGCCCAGTCGCTGTCCCACCAGGAGCTCCAGCTTCAGCAGCAATTGCACACGCTTGCAAACAGCTTTATTTCATCTCCAGAGGAAACTCTTCAAAGCCACCCAAGCACTTTGATTTGGGAAAGGTTTTCATTCCTGTGAAGATAAGAAAAGCTCCCTTGGCACGTTGCAAGGGTCCCCGAGAGGCACCTCAGCCCACGTGCCTGTGAGCCCAGCAAGCGAGGGGCTGGGAGAGCAAGGCAGGCGTCCATCAGTGGTGGCCCTGCACTACTGGAACCAGACCCTGTTCTCTGCCAGGGCCAGCAATGGTGTGGGGTGACCCAGAGATAGGCTATCTCAGCCCCTGGGGAATAGGGTGGCCACCTCTGGGCACTGGGGACAGCAAGGGGTGACGGGAGATGTCCCCTTGCCGGGCTCTGGGAGGGAGGGGAGCAGCATGGCCTCTCGCAGGGATGATGGGGTGGCCCTGGTGCTGCACCCAGCTCTGGGCTCTGCTGCCCAGGGGCTTGTTTTGGAAACGGGTGGGGTGTGTTTGGATTTCAGAGCTGTGAAGTGACAGAATGAAAGAGGGACAGATTGGTGGGATGGGCTGAGAGTGGGGTGTGAAGAGCTACATGAACATTGATGAGGGTGGGGACCAGATTCCCTGGGTAGACCCTCTCCCTAGGGAGATGGGGACAGTCACCACCATGGGGTGGTCACTCTTCTTCATACCCCTCTGTGGCCAGAGCCCTGCCCCAGCCCTCCAAGGTGACTAAATCAAGGCTTTAGTCACAAGAGCCAAGAAGAAGAAAGCAATGTTGGTGTCTGGGTCTTCTCCATAGCAAGAAGTAAAACTAACGCCCTTAGACAACTTGGAGGGGAGGTTTGGACAGCGAGATCCCATCCACACAGCTGAGCTCCCTGGCAAAACCACCATGACCTGGCCAAGAGGCAGCAAGAAAAGCCTTTTGGAAAGGGAGCCATCCCAAGCCAGGGTGTGGAGATGGCCCTGTGAGGGTCAGGGGTGTCACAGGGAACTGCAGCCACTGGTGAGGGCTGGAGGAAAGGCAATGTGGTGCTGCGGGGCAAGAAACCATGGGCTCCCCCACCCAGCAAATTCGATGGGACGTGAAAGCAACGCCAGTGGAGACAAGTGTGGGAGGTGCCACCAAGGTTAGAGAGGGCTGTGTGTGCCTGGGACTCCCTTTCAAGTAAGGGATAGAGGAGCAGAGAAGGGAAAAGCACTGGAGGACGTTGGTCTGGCTGGCAGGGAGATGTTTTCAGTGAACCTAATCTCAACACGTTTTGCTCACAGAATTAAATCTCTTGGCCTGATGACAGCAGTGTCACTTGGACCTGGAGTGGGCTGGAGAGCTGCACGCAAAGGTCATGGAAGGAGCTGATCAGCCCCTCATGAGTGGTGAGAGGGTGAAGGGGACAGGCGGCAGTGCCACCAGGGTGCTCCGTGTTGGGACAGGGTGCTCTGTGGTGGGAGGTGGTGGCCTGGGAGGGAGAGTGGAAGGCACAACCAGTGCACAGGCTGCTGGAATGCAAGTGGGAAGGGGATCCTGTGGCCCTTCCTGCTCCCCCACCCCTGCAGAGGCTGTCCTGGGGGTTCAAAGCCTGTGAAGCTGAAGCAGGGCTGGTCCCAAGTGAAAGCTCAGCTGGTGGTGCTGGTACAAAACCCACTCTGCTTCAGTGTGGCCCCACAGATGGGTGTGATGGTGCGATAGGAGATACGGGGAGGTCAGGGCAGTCTAGACACCATCTCTCCACCACATCAGCCCCCCACATCAGCAGCAGATCCCCTATCTTGGGGATGCCTGAGAGTGCAAGTGCCTCATTGAGCACCAAGAGGCTCCTGACCTGCCTGCAGGGGCAGTTTCAGCTGGGCTGACAGGCAGTTCCTGGGCTGGGCAGCGTGTTCCTCTTCCCTGCTGTTCTTCTGCTCTTTGTGACTCCATGCCTGCAGTGTCAGTGTGCTGTGAGACATGGGACAGGCCCAGCCCAGCAGTGGTGCAGCTGAACTGGGGACACTATTGAGTTTGAGAATTACATTGGTGGAGTAAGAGATGGCAGGGTTAGGCAGGAGTGAACTGGAGAGATGCTGGGAGTGCTGGAAGGAGAACAGGAGAGCCTGGGAGACCTGTCCTACTTTTTTAACAGCTAAAAGCAGCGAGGGGTCCCTCCTGATTTCTTGTCCTCAGGCCCCATGGCATATGCCGTGGGAAGCTGCAGTGGGGATTTCCAGCCCAGCGTCCCTCCAGACCAGCCAGCAGTCTCCATGGTGCCCGGTGCCAATGCTCTGGAGAAAGGTGCAGGAACGCCCCGGGGCACAAGGCAGGCAGAGGAGGTCCTTGGGGGGAGGTGCTTGCTCTTCCTTCTGCCAAGAAAAGCCAAGAGGAAAGAAACATTCATCTGTGCAGCCTGCCTGTACCCCCACCTTGTACCAACGGGGCTGATCTGGGGGCACAGTGAGCTCCAAAGGACTGGAGAAGGCAAAGATGCTCCTCTGAGCATCAGGACCTCTGCTGATGGGTCCCGAGGGTGTGGGGCTCCTTGTAGGCTTTGTCACAAAAGGAATTATAGAAAAGTCTTTCTCAGCTGGTTTTTTTTTGGTGTTTTGGGGGTTTTTTTCAGTCTCAGGTATTTAAAACCCCACGGACCTTTCCATGCCCCTCCACCTATTTAGGAAAGTGGGAGGGGAGGAAGTGATAAAGTAGATCCCACAATATGTTTTTGTTTTGCAATCCTATTGTTAGCACTGAAAAAATATAACCCCAAGCCAGCATCAATGGAAGGCATCACACCCAGTCCCTGCTGGAAACCAGCCCGTGGAGACATCCTGGCCAGCTGTGGGGCACTGGTGGCTCTTGGTCATTTGAGCGTTCTGGTTTCTGTTCCTTGTGTTTCAGCCTGGTTTTCCAAGGAAATGAGGCAACTTTAGCTCTTGGCTGATCCCACCAACGGGAGTGAGCTCTGCCTTCCTTGAGGTGTCCCAAAATCAGTGGCTGGATATGAAGAGGTGCAAAAGAGGCCCTGAAGGAGGAAAAGACACAACATGAGCTAATGGCAATGTCCTGAAGGGCTGCCAGCATCTGCCCAGCACTGCAGGGTCCCTGTGCAGTTTGAGTCAGGGGCTGGATCCTGATGTGTAGACACACAGGAACACCAGGGATGGAGCTGCTCAGTGATCCCATGGCCTCTCCCTTGTCTATGCATGAACAGCAGGTTCCTCTCCACGCTTGAACATGATCCTTCCTCCCAGCAAGTGCTCCCTTGTTTGTGCAGAGCATCCACATCGGGTGCAGCATCCTGGGCAAGTGAAGAGGGGAGGGACTCTTTGGAGCACGGGGGCAAAGCAGCACACCCTGGGCTGTGCTGGGTCTGACCTGCTGCCACGAGCATGGGTACCAGGGGCTGGGCAGAGCCCAAAACTCTCTGATAAGGGTCCTGCTGCCCCTGAAGCCCTGGGGTCTGCTCACAGCATTGGTCCCTGAGGGGACCAGACCTAGGAGCAGACCTGGAAGAAGGACCTGCTCAAGTGATGAGCGCTCGTTTGAAGTGGCTGGATAGGGCAGCTCAGGCTCCCCTGCTCTATGAGATTGCTAATTACCTTCCTGCAGAATTGTTTCAACCATTTCCTTGCGCTGAAGCTGAGCTTATTGGTTTGTAATCCCTAGCACACCCCAGGGCCTTCTTTAAAATGTAGGCCCAGCATTTACTGCCCCCGGTCCAACAGTTGGAGGATGTGAATTTGTGTGTTATTGCTAAGAGCTTAGTCACTTGGTTCTTAGCTCTTTGAGGACTCCAGATGTGTCACCAAAGCTCAGGGATTTGCTACCTCTTGTGCATTCCAGCATCGTGGCTTTGAGTCCTCCATCTCTGCCTCCTGCTTCCCTGCCTGAGGAGGATGAGTTTGGGAACAGAGTCCCTGCTCCTGCAGGATTTATGATGGGATAAAGGTTGG
>VZRW01003028.1:0-49842 GCA_013398125.1 Aegotheles bennettii
TCTAAAAGCACCCACCTGAACCACTCTTCAGGTGCATTTCTGTACTGATGAATCATAAATCCAATGACCTACAAGGTTTTGCCATCTTGGACATCTTGATGACACTAAAATATTGAATTGAAATGAGTCACCAGACTGAACAGCATCCAGCCCAAACTTCCAATGGGACAGCAATCAGTGGAGGGAAAATACTGAATCTGTAAAGATGAGGTTCACTTTAATCTATTGACTAGCTATGAGGACTTGATCAAAGTGGATGTGCTGTTCAACACTTTGCTGGTATCCAGACTTAACTTTTCCTGGTAATATTGTCCTTCCTGTCCATAAATATGACAGCATCTCCCTCACTGTGAGAGTTCTCAGTATTTTATCACTTTGTCACAAAATGTGTACAAACAGCTTTTACCCTCAGTCTTCAGAGAGGAGCTCATGGTAATGGTAGAAGGACAGGTAGTGACAGATGCATTCACTAACTTCCTAACCCAGAAATCCAACCACAAGAAGCTGTTTCTCTAACATACTTTTCATCTGTGCTTGCAGACACAGAATATTGTTCACCAAAAATAACTATGGAGTTATTTCCAAACAGTATTTTTTTAAAAATAGTTCCCACCTGCCCTATTTTAAAGGACCTACTTTAATTATAACGGAGAAGAAAAATAGCATATTTTCTATCTTGACCATGTGATTCCTATGCTTGCAGTGCAGACAGGACAGAAACTTGCTGGGTTCAACCAAATTGCACCAAGAAAGAAAAAGTCATGATGAATATGTGACTATGAATTACCCTAAGAAACCATGTGTTATCCCATTATGTCCAGAAGGGAAAGTTTTTCTTAGCAAAACCAAGCCTCCAACAAACCAGAGCACTAGTTCTTCTAGAGACACACACCAGAAAGTACAATCGTCACTGGTGCTGTTGACATGCCCGAGGGATGGGATGCCACCCAGAGGGACCTGGACAAGCTCAACAAGTGGTCTCATGTGAACTTCATGAGGTTCAACAAGGCCACGTGCAAGGTCCTCCACCTGGGTCAGTATCAATACAGGCTGGGGGATGAAGAGATTGAGAGCAGCCCTGCAGAGAAGCACTTAGGGGTACTGGGCTATGAAAAGCCAGACATGAGCCAGCAATATACGCTCGCAGCCCAGAAAGCCAATGGTATCCTGGGCTATATCAAAAGAAACATGGCCAGCAGGCCGAGGGAGTGATTCTCCCCCTCTATTCCGCTCTTGTGAGACCCCACCTGGGGTACTGTGTCTAGCTCTGACGTCCTCAGCACAGGAAACAAGTGAACCTGTTGGAGCGGGTCCAGAGGAGAGCCGCAAAAACGATCAGAGGGATGGAGCACCTCTCCTATGAAGAAAGGCTGGGAGAGTTGACGTTGTTCAACCTGGAGAAGAGAAGGGGCTGGGGAGACCTTACTGAGGCCTTTTAATACTTAAAGGGGGCTTACAAGAAAGATGAGGACAAACCTTTTAACAGGACCTGTTGCGATAGGATAAGGGCTAATAGTTTTTAACTGAAGGAGGGGAGATTTAGGTTAGATCTAAGGAAGAAATTTTTTACAATGAGGGTGGTGAAACACTGGAACAGATTGCCCAGAGAGGTGGTAGAAGCCCCATCCCTGGAAACATTCAAAGTCAGGTTGGATGGGGCTCTGAGGAACCTGACCTACTAGAAGATGTCCCTGCTCACTGCAGGGGTGTTGGACTAGATGACCTTTAAAGGCCGCTTCCAACCTGAACTATTCTCTAGTTCTGTCATTCTATGAAATGACATGTGCATGTGTGCAAGGTATTTTTGTGAATGCAATAGGGGAAGACAGGAGCAGCATGCTTAAATGGCCAATGGATCAAAATGGGCCATGTTCTGCTTGGCTGTGGCTTTGTCTGGAAAACAGGCATCTCGACAACACTTTGCAGCACTTCCCTCCAGCAGGCTGCAATCTATGCATCTCACATTTTCAGAATCATGATCAAAGGTAAATACACAGTGTACAGCAACAGCCAGTGCCCCTCACTTCAGGAAATGCAGGAGGTGCCTGACAACCAGTGCTCCACTATTGTGGAGTTTGAAGCAGCAAAACAAAACTTCATGTTACCCAGAGAGCTGGATGTCGCCACCCTTCCCATGTGACTTGAGCATGGTAGCAGGATGAAACAGAGAAGACTGATCTAGAATGCAGCAGATCTTGACTGCAGTCCCAGCACAGCCACTGACCTGCTGGGTGATGCTGAATTAATTCCTGTTACTTCCACATCTTTATTTGCTTTTTCGTCCTTTCTAAATTTTGATGGAGCAGTTTTGAGTTTTCACAGAATCACAGAATAGCTTAACTTGGAACGGACCTTAAAGGTCATCTAGTCCACTCCCTTGCCATGGGCAGGGACATTCCCCACCAGATCAGGTTGCTCAGGACCCCATCTAATCTGGCCTTGAACATCTCCAGGGACAGGGAATCCACCACCTCTCTGAGCAACCTGTTCCAGTGTTTTACCACCTTAACAGTGAAAAACCTCTTCCTTATATCTAACCTAAATCTGCCCTCCTTCAGTTTAAAAACATTACCTCTTGTCCTATCACAACAGGCTCTGTTAAAAAGCCTGACCCCATCTTTCTTATAGGTCCCCTTTAGGTAATGACAGGTGGCAATGAGGTCTCCTCAGAGCCTTCTCTTCTCCAGGCTGAACAACTCTCTCAGTCATTCCTTGTAGGACAGACCTCTGATCATTTTTGTGGCCTTCTCTGGACTTAGTTCAGCAGGTCCATGTCCTTCCTGTGCTGAGGGCTCCAGGGCTGGACACAGTACTTCAGGTGGGGTCTTACCAGAGCAGAGCAGAGGGGCAGAATCACCTCCCTCGATCTGCTGGTCACAGTTCTTTTGATGCAGCCTAGGATACAGTTGGCTTTCTGGGCTGTGAGGGCACATTGCCAGCTCATGTCCAGCCTTTCATCTACCAGTACCCCCAAGTCCTTCTCAGCAGGGCTGCTTTCAACTCCTTGATCCCTCAGCCAGTATTGAGACAGAGGGAGTTTAGAACTGTAAGCTTCAAGGGTGTCCTGCAGAAGTCCAGGAATGTAATTGTACATTAGAAGTACAATTAGAAGTACAATTAGAATTGTAATGTACATTAGAAGTACAAAGTTGCAGACTTCTCTGTTGGATGTCACCTTGAATGCCCATTAGCACTCAGCATCTAGTCCAAACCTTCATGGAGGGCAAAAGACAGGGAAAATGCCCTTACTGTCTTTCTGGGTGAGCAAGATTGTGAAGCTCTATAACTAATCGCCACAGTGACACATGTTGATTAAGATCAGCCATGGACAATTTTAGACTTAAAGGGAGAATGACAGTGACAATCAAATGAAAGCAGTAGCACCTGAGGTAAGCAGACTCCAGATAACAAAAACTTGCAGAAGCGAGGGCAGGACCAAATCCCTCTTCTATCTCACCTGTTGGTTTCACCTCCAACTCTTGGCTAGTCTTTTCCCTCTGATACTAAAAGCCATCATCAGGTGCTGCAGCAGCAAACATGTGAAGGGCATAATGCCTACTTGCTTAGTCAGCAAGGCTTTATGTAATAACACAAAGAAAAGCTGATGTGCAAGGCTGCAGCAATGAAGGGTAGTTAGGGAGCACTTGGAGGAATTCTCACATACCTAGCCAATTTTTAGTACTCATATAAACAGCACAGCACACAGACTTCAGGACTGCCTGTAAAGATTAATTTGCTAGTAGGGAAGAGCTTATAAACTAAGTTAAGAGAAAAGTAAAGGAGAAGGAAGGGCGAGGCAGAAGGACAATATGATTATGTGGTCACTTGGGAAACTAATACATAAGAATGGCAGATAATGCAGTAGGGTTTGGGGGTTTTTTTAATGCAATTGTATTAACTTTAATTTTTAGTCTATAAATAGCCAAGGTCAAAAATCTCCTTGGGGGAACATGTTCAAGGAGCAAGTTCAGCAGGAGAATATAGAATGCATGTCCAGTGGCAACAGGAATGGAGTTACTGGCAAAGGGGGCATTGAGCATAAAGGGAAAACTGCAGTGAGTTGAACTCACTTTGAACAGACCAGGCAGGCATAGTCCAAGAGAGCAAAAGTAAAAGAGATGACACATTGCCAGCAACCCTCTAGGCTGTATGATATATACAAACTGCCTCTCTGTGTTTCACACAGGCAGAGTCCAGTGCTATGACCTGCTGTCACTGTGTGGCATGCACCTGAGCCAACAAAATTACACATCAGAAACAGACACTGCTGAACGCCTTACTCTCCAGGACAGCTCTTCTCTTTAAGTGACAGTCCAGCATGCACCCAAAACGTTGCTTTTCTTTCTCACCTCTGGTTTTATGTCTTTTCTATCCTGCTTTTATTCTTATTCATACTACAGCAATGTCCAGAGCCCAAGTACTTACACTATCAAACACATAACAGGAGGCAGTTGAGTTTCCAGCCAAATTAAACAGTACAGAAAATGGAAGTTCAAAAGCATATGCTGAAAATGGAGATGCAGATGGTTTAAGTGACTTGCCCAAGGTCAAAGATGAAGTCTGATGGCAAAATTAATCTATGAACTTTCCTTGGGATTAATCCAGTTCAATGAGGGAATTTATATTATTCCCTGAGGGCTGTGGGTAAGATAAGTACTTTGCTGAGAGATCAGATCTGGGTAACGTACCATGCTTTTCCTCTACAGTGAACAACACACACAAAAACTCCAGCCCAGAAAGCTAAATTTAGGGTCATGGACTTCAGCCAGCTTAAAGCTAAACACATAATTAAGGCCTTGGCTGGAGAGAGGTTCAGTTAAGCTTGAAAATTGGTGTGCAGCCATTCCCTGATATCAGATCACCTGTACTTCTGCAAGAACAATCCCTGTTCTCAGATATAAAAGGGAGTTGCATGCAGATGTATCAATAGGAATTACATTTATGTGTCAGGAAGGTATAATTTGCTACTCTTAGGAATCAATGGAGTTCTTCCAGATTTTGATCTGCATAATAAAATGAAAATTGCAGTTCAATTTCATTCCTTCATATCTTGCTGATTTTTCCCTCCCACTGAATAGCTAAATTATTTTCTAGATATATTAAGTTCACTTCCCTGAACTTTAATTTTTTTAACATATTTTCTGCCCCTTTCTTCATCTTCTAAGTGCCTGCATAAAATTAAACTTGTCCACCCTCACCAGCATTCACCACCTTTCCCAATTTAGCTGCCTCTGGGAATTTTCATTGTATTTCTCTTCCAGATCAACAACAAAGATATTTAGTAAGATCTGACAGCTGCTCAACTAGATATCTTTCCTATGTATCTACCACTGGATATCCCAGTTTTCAGGCCACGTGACAACACCCTTCATAAGCCAATCTGAAATAATGTTTAACAAAGCATTCAGAAGACATTCAATCTCCTGTCTCTACTCTCCTCTGAGGTCCATAGGCATAATAGAGTCATTGGTACAATGGGATACCTGTGAAGACTAAAAAAGATATCTGAATACAGAGGCTAAATATGTTATATTATGGACAGTGACTCAGAAATAAGCAAGACTCAGAGTACACCATCCTTCCTCCATCACCTTCAGAGCATCTCCTTCGAGCTCCCTCTCTGAAGGCAAAGGTCTTTCCTTACCCGGTTCTCAACCTGTGCAAACATGGGTTTCACATCCTGAACAACAACCCCATCTTGAGTAAGGAGCTTTTTCTCATCTACAACATAATAGGTGACCAAGATTTTGTTGCACAAAAATATTCCTTCACAGCTTTCTAAAATCTCATTCCTCTCACAAGATTTACTTGTGATTTCCTGTAAGTGCTAGCTGTTAACATTGTAAGCCACTTATTATTGAATATATTAGTATTGTAGAGAACTCACATTTTACCCCAGCACACACTGGAATCTGTATTATCTCACTTAGTAATCCATTCCTACTTTTGTTCTTTAGAGCACTTCAAATGATGAACATGAACATTTTTGTATTTCTTTAAAAAACACAATTATTTTCCTTAACAGTTCTGTCACTGCAGTTTCTGCTTTCACATCCAATATTTTTATTCCTGCTGATGTGCAATTTCAAAATGACTGACACAATTCTTTTAAATTATAAACAACCTCTAAAAAGATTATTTGCTCCCAAAGCACTTTATTAAATCTATCAACTCCTCCCTTGGATTATTAATTCAATGCTAATTTTGAAGGGCAAGGTTATGAGGGTACATACAGCTCTTGCAGCATTTATTACTTAAAAAGGCTATCATAAACTCAGGTAGCACCATAGCCATTCGTGAAGCATTAATAAGAAATGAAAGGTGAACCCCACAAAAACTAAAACGTAAGACCACATGAAGGATAGCTACTGCACAACATGATAATTTATATATATATACACATATATGTGTGTGTGTGTGTGAAAAAAACGTTTGTTTCTCTAATGATCAGCAATATTTACCTTTTCACATACAGTTAATACATGTGTTGACTACAGAATTTTATCTAAGTAATCCACAAAATATAGACAAGTATGAACAGCCACCCAAGGGTTTGGCACAAAATGGACTTCATAAAAGCAGGCTACAATCTTTACCTATAAGCACCTCTTTAAAATTTCTAGGTATAACTTCCTGGATTGTGGGCTGTACGTGTCACTCCAACTAGAAGATGCCAAAACCTCCAGTTCTGGATTATAGTGGGTAAAGGAGAAACAGCCTTAGTTCCTGTGGATCATACGCTGCCTTCTTCCTTCCTTACAGACAGGAGGTCAGTGCACCAGCATCCTGGTATTGAGTACCATAGGACACGGGTTTACCTCTAACTCTCTCTCCTTGGCTGTCACCTCCTAAAAACTGACCCTCAACCACCTGAACACGCTGGACTCTGCACAGAGGGCTTATGGCAAGAAGAGGTTCTGTGTTTTAGGTTGTGCCAGCCCTCTTCAGACCTGCTGAGAGGAACAAGGCTTTTCAGATTGTGTGCCAGTGAAAAAAACAAACCCAGAGGTTATGGCAGACTCCTAAACTGCTTACGACACCAACAAGTCCATAAATTGCATCCCTTGTGGGAAAGGTCATGATGAACCCCATGAGGGGTTTCAGATAGTATGAAAACCGATAATAGTTGACCCAGGACAGAAGGGGACAAACACTCCCATCTCACTTAGCCTTATCTGTACGCAGTCAAACATCCCACTTAACACCAGACTGCAATATTCTTATAAAAAAAGACCAACTGTTTCATTGTCTTTGCCTTCCTTGGTTTTTTCACACAGTTTAAAATATGAAGTGCAATGTAACAACTTTCTGGCTTATATTCAAGTAAGAACCCAATTTCATGAAATTAGAGTAAACCTCAAGAGTTTTAAAGTCATTCCAGAGGAACTATGCTGGCCAGAATAGAGGGTTAGAAGTCAAGTACACTGGCATATAGGAAAAGAAATATTGTCTTCGTTTTAAAATCAGATTTTTAGTGCAACATGTCTGCTCTGTTTCTAAGACTTATTCCTCCACTTCGCTGTGTGAGGAACATCTGTTCTGTCACCATTCCGAAACAGAAAATCACAGATATAGTAACTGCATATAAAACTTCCAACAAATACACCTCTCTGAGAGCCTATAAACTATAATTTGACTTTGACAAACAATATCCCTATAATTTTATCATCTTATAATAATTTCTTATAAATTTCACTTTAAATCACTGTTTTAACACTCGATGAAAAAAAATAATTATCAAACATGAAAAGGAAGTTTTGATTGAAACCTTATATGGGAACATAATTATACAGCAATTAAAGTACAATTGCATGATGCTTACTAGAAAACTTAGAGCAACTGACATAGTAAAGACATTTTTCTCTTTTGGTATGTTAGGTGATTTTCTTTCCTTCATTTTATTTTAGCGATTTTATCATCTTGATTTTTGTTTTTTTCAACCTTAATTTTACATGGAAGCTTATTTAAAAAACATTTTCTTGGAGTCGCTTGGAGTCTTGGGCTGCATACCTCATGTCAAGGCAATGCTTGGGTCACATCACTATCATCTTATAATTTTATTGACATGAATGTTAAACTAGTGCTCAGCTAAACATGGCTGGTCATTCAGTGAGCCTTTCTCTAGAATACCATTTATATTCAAGACACAAGATTAATTCAAATCTCTGTTGGAAGCAATTCAAAAGTGCACATTTTACAAAACATTTCAGTGGGAACCATCGTTTGTATCAGGTCCCAATTTTACAAAGCACTTGAAATGCATTTAAGTCTCTATGAAATAACCAAAAGACTGAGTCAGTCTCACTTTCTGAAGACCTCCATTGCTGATACAACTAAATGAGTATCCTAGATGCACTTTCACCAGTGTGACACACTTTTCCCTTTTTCTTTCATTATTTCTCTTTTTTTACAGAGAACCTGTGTACTTAGCTGCAATAGTTTTATCACTCTTGCTGGCTCTAGCTGTCCTCTAATTGTCTTAACACAGACCACAAGTATATGTATCAAACGAAAAATGTAATATCTGCAGCTGGAAGGGCATACATTTTCTAATATCTGTGATTTGCACAATGGACCAGATTTCCAACCTTAGGCTAGAAGTTGGAGATGCATTTATTTTTTGTTTGCAGATAAGCCTTTTTGTATTCACATTTGTAAACGGAAATTGGTATTTCTTCACATAAGAATTAGATTAAGCTTCTAGATGCTATTCATCTGTACACACAAATCTTGTAACAGGCATGAATATGCAAATTTTGAATTACATACACATTTTAAAAGGCTATCGCATAGCATCTCAACCACTTCCCTCACTGCCTTTAATCAAGTGCCTGGTTTAGTACTTAAACACAATTCACATAACTATTAACAATGTAAAACTGAGAAAGCAGGAGGAAAGAAGAAGAGCAATTGCACAGGAAATTAATTTAATAGATTTATGACAACAGTAACCAGTTGTGAATTAATGCATAACTAGTGAGTGATAAGCCTCTTGCTATTAAAGCAATCTGTCTTACAGGTATGTCCCAACAGGTAAATTAAGGTAGAAGAGAGAGATTTTCTGTTTGTTTACACTTTATAGAAAATAACATTTATTGTAAGAACAATTAATTGTGTACTATGCTTCAACTATTCCTTTCCGTGTTTAGACTTTGATGTTGCAAGTGCTGTGACTGTCATTTAACATGCCGTACTTCTTATTTACGATAGCATTTCTTCTAGAACCCTCATTTCTGGAAGTATTGACAAAAAGAAAAAAGCTGAAAAAGGAGGACTGAAGAGGCTGACCTACAAGGAAAGATATCTGTCAAAATGGATATACTTTCCCTGAGAAAGAATATCAGCATGATAGACACAATTAGCTTTTCAAAGGTATGTCTTACAAGAGAGCATAATGGTCCAGTGGTCCCAAGACTAGGACTTGAGACAGCTGGCTTCAGCTACGACATCTCTCACAGATGATCACTTGTGTGACCTTGGGCAAGACACCTGGGACTGAGTATAGTGCAACTTAACCCAAAGATCAAATGCAACTCAATACCAGACCAGTTTTAGACCATGCACTGTAGCCCTTGAGCTAATGTGACACGGAATTCACAAGTGACTCACCTGAGTGAGGACCCAGGTACCATGTGGCTTTTGCACTGGACTCCAAATTGCAGGAGACCATGGTAGTTTCAAGCTGGGACAGACAGGTCTATACACGGTCCCTCCTTCATTTTGGTTCCCACCGCTTCCTATAATGCTACTGCAAGGATAAAAGGAGAAAGCATGTGAGCAATCATAAACTACAGGAACAGAAAGAGAGGAGTGAAATCTCATCACCTATGGTGGGTAAATATGTATGCACCTTTAGAGAGCTAACCTGGCAAGATCTGATGGGCTCAGAAGCAGACATCTAAGAGAAGCTGCACAAGTCCAACCACCTATCAACAGTTTTCAGACTGGTGTCAGTGCCATTACAGCTAACTCAGGGGAAAGTCTAACCAGGAAAACATTTGGAAAAGCTCAGGTTTTTCCCCTGTGCATCCAGTTTTTTACTTTTAAAAGCAGAAAATACAAGAAAACCTGGAAAACACAGAACATGAGTAGAACAGTGACATCAGTCTGATTTTGCAAAGGACCTACAACAAGAGCTCTTTCCAGTAAGACATCCCAGTCATTTCCGTGAGTGTGATCTCAGAAGCCTGTTATGATACTTTACTGACCATAATGATATCTATTTCAGTGCTCACCGCCAAAAGTAAGTTTGGAGAGGGAAGACCACACTCAAGTTATACATTGGTGACTTCTCTTTCTGGTCATAGTCTGAGTAAATACCACACAGAGAGAATAAAAACATACAAAATACAGTTCACTTTCCTTAAACAAACTGTTTTCAAGATCTGGGGAAGAAAGATGCAGAGCAGTGTTTTGCATAAGTAAGGTGAAAGCAAAATGGAGGCAGAAATCCAGCACTGGAGGTCTCCTGAAAGATAATTCTTTCCAGCATTATTTGCATAGTGATTTGAACTGTTTGCATCAGAATATCTTACCTAATGACTGAATTTCACACTCTGCTTTCCCTGCACTCCTTTATGTTTTTATTTTGGCGTGCAACAGTCTCAGTTTAAGAGTACACAGTACTGCATACCAGTGCTGTAACACATGAGACAGAAGCAGAGACAGGTACTTGTCTCAACAGTCTGAAAGCAAACCTGGTAGCAGCCACCTCTTTTACTGCTGTGGAAAATGAGCAAGAATGGTGCATCAGAGCAGTACTGATTTCTGCAGGATAGGCTACCGCTTCTCCCAGGTAGCACTGCCTCTGCTCCCCTGCCAGACAAAAGGTATTTATTTCATTTGAATCTTTAAGGGAAGTAGTTGCTGTTAAATCCTTAGGAAAACATATCATAAAGCCTGAGATTCAAGCAGGAACAGAAATCTGAAATGGGAATATATTAGAAAGAATAAAAAAAATATATCTATGTATCTTTTAAGGAGCTTACTGTATACATCAGACTAATTTACTGCTGTTAAATAATGTGTGTGCTTACAGGTTTTATTATTTAATTTCCTACAGCTATAAGACCTTTGTATTGTAATTCTGCTGCTACTTGTGACAGGTTATGGTGTTTCAGAGGTACTTTTTTGAAATGCAATCTCAGTATAAAATTAGTGTTTTGAGGCTTTGATCTAGGTAGGGATCTCATCTGTCAGGGGTCCTGGTAAGTCTGGACCAATTCAGGCAGACAAGAGTTAACAGAAGGATGCCCAGTGATTTAAGGGGGATCTGAATCAACTTGCACTGCCTGAGGTAATAATAGTGCCTTTGACAGCAGATGAGACAAAGAATAATGCCTTGAATTTAGATGGTTTGGACCACAGGGACACAAGAGTGCAGAGAAGGAGAGGGAGGTCTTCAGTTATTTGCTTTTTCTCTACATGTAAATCGTGTCATTCCTTTTTCTCCTCAAAGGGTATATCCATAATTTAGATTTCTAAAGCCCAAACTTAAAATCTACAAAATGTACATTTAAAAAGTGCAAAGAAATTATGCAGAGGCTAAGGATGCATAGGATTAAGTCCACAAGGAACCTTAGCAATATTGTTGTCTTGACATTAATAAAACTTTGATTAGGAGAAGTGAAATTTCACCATCTACCCAAAATTCAAACCTGTCATCACCACTTATTCTATTTTCATTTGACTGAGTGCTGGTACAAAGGTATTTAGGACTTGATATTCTTCTTTGTACTTGCTAGCCATGAAGTTTTTAATTTGTTTTACACTCTTCTCTCTACTTTAATTTTATCTCATTTAATATTAATTCATATCCTCTGTAAATATGCAGAACCACAGAAATCTAGAAAATAAGGCAGGTAGTGGTCCCTGGAGCACACCTTTGCTGCCCTGGCAAAGGGGTAGAAGATGTCTCTAAAGGGTTGGAAGAAGGCAGATTAACCTTTCATTCACATAAAGGCAATTTCCAAAGAGCGGGATGTTGCAGGGATACTGAGGAGCAAAAAAATATCCTTTGAAACTTCTTCCTTTTTGTTGACTATCAAGATTTATTCAGCCTTTCATCTGTAACTGTCCCTCTTGCATACTTCTGAGCATGCTGACAATAATTCATACTCATGTAAAGCAAATAAATGTTAGAGCATCCTTAAAATTGGCATCCATAACAAAAACACTTTCCTATAATTTTCCTACAGTCACCTGGCAAAGTAGTTGCTATAGTTGACCCACAGGAGAAAGAGATTGGAGACTACATAAATGGGTCAAGGCCATCACTCTAGGATGGAAAATCTGTCTAAGTAGCAAGATAAATGATCCCAGGCACAGATCTGTTCTACCATGGACAGATTAATACAGGTATCTATCCTATCTAGACTTAAATCCAAATCAAGCAAAAACCAAGTGCATAAGAAATGCCACATTGCACTGGACAGGTCATCCTCCCAGCTCAGTGCTCTTTTGGTCTGTCTGTCTGTGGTAACAGGGCACAATGGTCAGGGGATGCCTTGGCTCTCTCTGCTGTTGGTTTCCCTCACACTTCCTCAGCATCCATAGCTTCTACCATTGGATGAAGGAGGGCACATCCTTTCCTGTTCGTGACTGTGAACCTGCTGTTCATGAATGTGCATAATACATTTCTTGTCCTGCTGATACTGCCTGCCCCATGTCCTTCTCTGGCAACAAATTCCAGACGGTCACTAACCCCTGGGTAAGGAAATACTTCCTTTAATTGCTTCAAGTAGTAGTTTTAAGAAATACCCCTAGCAATGAAGTTTTCCATTTGCCATATTCACCCCCTCCTAGAGTTTGTAAATCTCAGTCCTACCCCTTCTCAGCCTCGTGCTGTTCAAAACAGATGTGCCAAACCAGCCGTCCCAGTGCCTCCTCGTACAGCAGCTGTTACAACCCTGACACCAGTTCAGTTGCCTTTCTTCACAGCTCCTCTTAACTCTGTCCTGCCTGACATGTAGACACCAGAATGGCAGCAAAGTCATGTACCCACCACAGTTCTGCACAGGAGTGCAATGATTTCCTCTGTCTTTTCCCACTACCTCTTCTGCTGAGCAGATGCTGCATAAGATAACTGCATATCACCTATTTAAATCGACTGTGAATCTGAACAACTTTATACAATTATTCCGTGTATTTCCTTCTGCTTCCTAATTCTCTTTTCTGCCCAGAGCACCAGTAAAATGGCAGTTTTTACAGCAGATCATAATACCTTTAAGCCAAGGACAACGCATGCAGAAAACACATGAATCTTTTTAACTGGATTAGAACCACTTCCATGTTTACCATTAGATCTTTCCCCACAAATGACTGTTTAACTGTAGCTTCTTTATGACCTAGCTCTACTGCTGTCAAGAAGGAGCTGTATGAGCAGGCCCTAATGCAATTTCCCATTCAGGGTCTAAAGGCAGAACAGATTAATTTCCATAAAAGCAAGCAAAGATTCAAACACCCAGGAGGGAAATGCTTAAGTGCATTCTCAATATTAGGCACATTATTTAAATACTAGCTAGAATAAAGGCTTAAATGAGCTACACCAGCCACAATGACATTACCAATACCTATACCCATTAATTACATCTTCATGTCATCCTTAAACCTTTTCATCAGATATGATAGTTTTTAGAGCATTTGTGGCTGAAAGACTATTCCCTGTTTCTCCCAATTGCAGAGAGATTATGAAATGGCATATATAAGTAGTATAATCCAAAAGCAGAACATAGTATCTTTCAAAAGTCCTCACTCAAAATTATTGACAAGGATTAATGATTTCTGGATACCCAGCCCACTTTTGTTTTCAAGTGTTATTTTCAGTGCTTTATGTATGCACATGCAAATCTGAATGTAGGCTTTACAGGAAGCAAAATACAAACATTAAGTGCCACAGGTTAACACATCACAGTAATCTACAATCATCAATGAATTGTGAACAATTAACAATAAATAGCAAAAATAAAATCCAGGAGGAAGCAACAAAAATAAATTTGTCAGCTAGAAAACTTCATTCATTATTAGGAAGATAAATGGCAACTGCACCTAATAATATATGAAAGGAGTATATTGTCCTAAATGTGGGTTGTGAGGTATTGCATGGAAAGATGCACTGCAATATCACAATGTATGACAGCCTTTACTGAAAATCAAAAGGCAGAAAATTAAACACAATATAACTTTCTGAATCTTGTAGATCCTCATCAGTTTGTCCTTCAACCAGAGAAGGTTCATACCCAAAGAAAGGCTTTCACTTCCCTACAATCAAAGGAAACATGTTTCAGTTCTCACATGCAGTTTGTCTGAACCCTGCAGGAGTGACTACTGATACAATGATGACCAAATGACAGAAGCTAAGGTTTAACGATCAGTATTCCTTTCTGCATGTAATCTGGCGTTGCTATCAGGAAAAAGAAATAGGCTGTAGTTTTCCAATTCAAAAATAATGAGAATTCTTCATGCTTCAGTCACAAATATACATGTAATATTTACTGAAACAATGCCAAAGAATTAAAAGCCAACAAAAATCTATCAGTATCTTATTACTGTAGATGGTTTGGAGTTGTGGGGTTTTTTGCTTGGTTTTGTGGTTTGTTTTTGTTTTTTTTTAATTCTTGCTCCTATCTAGATTCTTAATCAGTATTAAAGCCATTGTTTTACCAACTCCTAAATCAAGAAATCTCATGATTCTGCAGGTGTGATGAATGAATAAATCTTTGCATAGACAGAGACTAACAAGGTCAGTTTTTAATAATCTTTTTCATTATTGTGTAAAAAAACCCTTCCATAAAGGCTGACAGCATTGTGTAGGAGTGGTTCATCTGACTCTTCATATCAGATTGAGGTTCAGAGTGATTTTTCTTGTCCCTGCAGACCGGTTATCAATGCTTCTTCTCAGAACATCTCTAGATAAAACAGGTCCCTAGCACTCTTTCTGCTCTGAAATTTCTTCATCTGAACAGATTGTAGTCCTTTGTCCCCTTTTATTTTCACATTTCCTATTTTGTTATGTACCTCTCGTACCAGGAGAAAATATTTTTTCTTTAGTCTTCCAACACCATGCTTCATGCCACACTAATGCTCCTACCTGTATTCTGCATATGCTAAGAATATCATTTCTCATGTCTTCTCATACTGGAGCTCCAAAAGGTTGTTCTTTCTCTCTCTGTGAATAAGACAATACCAGCATAATTTTTTTTACCTGACGTGCTGAAATCTGCACAACAACATGTCAGACATAAGTAAGTGCTCATTTTGACCCCAATTGAGTGCTTCTTGCAAGCAGAGATAAACCTTTGAAACTCTGTAGCAAACAGATTGTAGTCCTTTGGTACTTGGTAGATTTACATTAACTAAAAATGTATTCTAGTCACAACTTGTCATGTATCTTTCCCCATTCTTCATGAAACACCTGTCTTTTCACACTAAGTTATGGTTTTAATAAATATAGAGGAAGAATTTACATTTCTGCATGGATACTCAGTAAGAATATTTAGCTGACAAGAGCTACAGAGGTCACACCTCACTGGTGTTTCAATATTTCTCTGTGCTATGTTAATATGGTTACAACATTTTTTTTTTCCAGTTTTCAGTTTTGTTTAATGTTTGCCTATCTACCTCAGACAATTTAAGCAAAAAACCTATATAATATTTCAGACCTGTAAGATTTGTGACAGCTATGTTTCCACCCACTTATCTGTGAATTTTTTAGTTAATTAAGGAACTACATATAACATACCTATTAATACAATGTATACACTTTAACGAAGCCTGACAAAAAACAATGAAATTTGTACCCACAACCTCAATAAATACCCCTGCAAGCCACATTAAAGACAAGTGTTTCTATAGCAATTAATCTAACTAGTAAAATGTCTTCCTCACTATCAGCCAGTGTTATATGTTTGATTAACTTACACCCAAAATGTTGCCCTCTCTTCTTTGTCACTGCAAAAATGCTAAGAACTTGATTCTTTCTTTCTGATTAACAGTCTCAGTTGTTAAAGATGGTGGCAAATACCTTAAATTTTATTAATAGGTTAATTTTAGAGCTTGAGGTAATGCTTTTGAAACCTTCAGTTCCTCTTTATTTATTACAATAATCAGATTTTTTAAGGTTCTGTCTCATAACGGCATGCCAGAATTCTCTTACTCATCTGAGACATCTGCTATTTACAGAGGAAAAAAAATCCTTCCTTAATGACACTTAAAAAGAAACATATCTGCATATGCAAGATGCAATTCATTTAGACGTATGGAGAAAGGTATGGTTTCCCTCCCTAAACAGAAATGACTCATACAGAAAAAATTCTCCAGAATGACTAGCACAATATTTTTTCCTAAAATATCTATGGAACTGATTCACTCTTGCATTATTCCAGTCCCAAAATACATTGAAATCAACTGACTTCAAAACTAGAATTTCGCTGCAATGAATTCGTTTTTACATATACTTAAACCAAACTATTTCCAGATATGTGTCCTTTTAATATTAAACACCCTCTATAATGCATGTGTTTCTGCATCTAAATATCAAAATATTCATACATGTTCTAACTAACCCTTAGAGAGTTCCTTGCCCACTTATTTTTGTCTGTGCAAGACAGAAACAATGAAATATTGAAAAAACATATAAAACAACAAAAAGCAACAAATATCTGTTTTCTCAATGTTTTCACAATAGCCTGTGAGTCCTTCTTTGTTCTTGTCTTAACAAAGAGGAATAAACTCCTTTCCTTGAGAATCCCTTCCTCGGCCAAATAATGTGGAGTGCTCCAATTACATCTTCTCTTTAGTGTCTTTCCATCTCGTGAGCACAGTAGGATTTCCAAACGAGAAGAGTCCTTATATTATGTATTTTACAAACTATGAAAGTTTATGTTATGTATATCTAGAGTGCTCAAAGGCACAAGGAGCAAGACACCACCTTCTATTGATGAGGGCAGCCATACTTTAGAGAGGTAATTGGACTGAAGTTGCACATTATTAAAGGAGGATGAACAGAAAGCATCAGCTGAAAAACTACCAGACTCCAGTGCTACTACTAATTTTCAGAGATATCTCTTTGTGTATCTTGAAAATAAAAGTATTTTACATACTAGAAAGGAAAAGTTAAAAAGGGAGAAGAGCTCTATCATTGCATCTTCCGAAATACATTTTTAAAAACATGGAAATCACCACCAGAAAACTGAGTCTTTAGCAAATTCAAATGCATAGCTGAAGTGAAGTTGTTAGGCATCCAGCATCATAAAATGTCACAGATGGATCACTCAAGCATGACAGTGCCTATTGTGAAAAAAAGATGCAATTAAAATATGTGCATGCTGACACAGAAAGTAAGCACATGGGAGATAACATAAGCAATAGTTACAATCCTTTGAGGTTTTATGAAGGATGCTAGTAAAGCAGTGAGCTTGAATTTCTGCTTAACTGATTATTTTTGAGAAGGCTGGCCAAGAATAGCAGTTACACAGTTATAAAAATCAAGAATTAAATTTAAAAAAACATTTTTAAAAATCCTCTCCCTTGAAAATGTTATTACCTATAGACTGCTTACTCAAGCTAGGCTTGATTTCACAGATAAATTCACTGATACGTTACAACTCAGTATCAAAATTGAAATTCAAATTGCACTTTATTCATCAATACATACATAGGAAGATACAAACCGAGATCCATTTTCTGAGTTGTGTATTTGCCTGCTTAAGTATGACTCCAGCCAGAAATTCTTTGTATTTATTCAGTTTCAGCTTTTGACCTTAATCATTCTAAAATATGTACGCTCACCTTCTATGTTTTTCCTACTTAGAGATTTCAGCTTTCAGTCATGTTAAGCTAGGACCATGGGTATCACAGATGTCCTTACATTTATTACTAAATTCCTTCTTGCTAAGTAAATACTTTTACCACTTTGTCTGTCACTGTGAGTGATACGAAACATATCTGCAGAAGCCTTTTCAACTTCTAGCTGTCACATGCTCCGTTGAAAGAGGTTTAAAACATAGGTAAAAAAATGTGTAATCATCAATAATAACAATCAAATAACAATTAACAATGACAGTCACCGATCTATCATTACTTTTTCAGTATTTTTCAGCCATTGTCTGATTCCAACAAACCACGCCAAGACTTTACACAGTTCTGAATTTATGTTAATTCCTCATTAATCCAACATTCTAGGGTTTTTTACTTCAAGGATTTTTTAAAAAAAGTCCATGACTATGAGAGAATAGCCTTTTAGCCAAAAAAAGAACTTACTTCCTGAGAAACTAAGATTTATAAGAGACAACATTTACAAAGATAAATTGAAATCAGAGATGAAATCCTGTTGGACCAGGGATTTTCCACCTTGACATTCACACATCATTCCTTCCAATATTCCAAGTAATGTTATTTTTCTTTGCTTTTTCCACTTATTTTTTTGATTTACACACTAGGCGATGCAGTGCAGCAGAATCCATATTAAATGTATCAACTCTTTACTGAGTCTGTAGGCTAAACAAGCAGATCAAAACTTTATGCAAATCACATAACCACTACTTGATGATGAATTTTTGCCAATGGGTATCTTAAATTGACATGGATATTGGATTAAGTGTTAGAGAAGACAGGGAAAAGTCTGTTTTCTTCACAATCACAAAGAGCACGATTGAGACTTAGCAGCTTACATCTGAGTGTCTGCACAGCACTGAAAATGTGCAGCATGACCATCCTGTGATAATGGCTGTGATAACAGAGACTCACTTCCTATCTGCCTCCTCAGGCACTTGTTGTCACTTACTGTCTAAGCAGTAGTCATCAAGGGCATACGTGTCCTGAATTTAGATCAGACAATATAACCAGTCAAAAATTTAGTCAGTGTTAAATGACAGAACACACATGTAAAGCATTTGTGCTTGTGGTCTGACTGGTGATGGTAGCTGGAAGCAGTTAAAACCAACACCCAACATCACTCTCCACTCCCCCAACTGTACAATAATATAGGCACTGAAACAATTTAGGAGATCTGTCTCTCTTGCCTCATACATATATAAATTTCACCAATGTGCTAGGTCATTAGGCTCCATTTCCATGCTTCTCTATTATCTATGAACAGTTGCTTGACAGTTCAAGGCCTCCAACAACTTACTGGTAGCAAAGAACCCCAAGAGAGAAACTGCAGCTCCTGCTGATGGGGCAGCCATGTCTAGAAATAAGCTGGCTGGTTTTGCCCATCTTAAGACGACAGTATGAACTGAAGAGTACGGAGGGAGGGAGGAATAAGTGGGGACAGAGAGAACCTGTAAATGTGCAGGTTTGCTGAATAACACCCTGCTGCATTACTACTACTGCCCCGCTGTAGTAGCTTGGTCCATAGGACACTGATAAAGCAGGACACATCCAAAATACAATCTGAATTCTACAAAATCCACAAAAATAACTCAACAGAAATCTGGAGGCAGGATTTCGCTTTAGTGTGACTCAGGTTAATGTACCACACTAAGAAGATACTACATAGAGCAGAGAGCATCTGATTTATCCATAGAAAAGCGTTAGGACCTTTACTTTAAATGTCAGAAGTTCAGAATGAGTTTACTGCTGAATAGAGGATATGTGATCCATAATAAAAATGCACAAATGAACACCACTGGGTATGTAAAGCCCACAACATACCCAATTTTTTTAAGCAGTAGATGCAGTTTTTGTTTGATATGCACAATGACAGTGTGAAATGTCAACTAAAACACTACCCCAAGGAACATTTTATTGATCAAATCTGAGATTTTAAAAGTAACATTGTTTTTGCTGCTGAGAACTGCCTGATTTACAAGTGGACTGCATAAAATTCACCTCAGCTATTCACTGCAATTTGAAAATAAAAGCACAATCAGCTGTGAAGTCAAATCAACATGAGTTAATGGTGTTCAACATTTGTTCAAGATTTGTCTTCAGTTTTATAAAGGACCACGTGTAGTCCCAGTGACTGAAAAAGGATACAAAGAACTCTGAGTTGGCTAAGTATACACACTAAGTTGTGTATACACCTATAGATTTAGAAAAAACCTGTATACAACCTGAATAAACTGAAGTAAATATAAATGAAGAGGGTTGCTGGAAGGCATGTATAATTGTGCTTGTACAATGAAGCATCTGACTGCTATGTTCATGCATATATATTACCATTAAAACACCATTACTTTAATAGTTACAGTGTGACAACAGCCATAAGGATTAACAGGAGAAACCCTGCAATCATTTTTCTTTGAGTTTATTTAAAATATTTTATTGTTAATAAGGTTGAAGGATAGAGCCTCCTACTAAATTAGCTAAAGAGTTTAAGAGCCTTTGCAAGCCATGTATGCATTAGTCTCTGGGTTGTTAACTCAGGGTAGTGTTTTAGACTTACTGAATCTACACCACAATAAAGCTTTGTTTTCTACAAGAAGCTAAACTCAGTATATTCAAAAATAACTTCAAATTCTTATGGTTTGAAATGATAATAAGGTTACTGTATCTGGTTGATATTAAAATTATTTCCCCAGTACTGGAAAAAAAACCCACATATTTTTCTGAACTAAGTCTAGAGACCTCTAACCTGACCATAACTTTAATAACATAAAAAGATAGCTTTATAATCAGAGTCCATCCTTGACTGTTTATGGCTTGCATGCAGTCTTCTAGAAGGAACATTGAACAGACACTCAGTTCCTAAAGAAGTACAAACCCCTCTGACAAAAGCAGGAGTCTCTCAAAAAAAATGTATTACCTGAAATATGTTCCATATACATCAGACTATAACGTCTTGATTTGTATTGTTATTTATAAGCCCTTATGGGCATAGGCTTATGGAGAAGAGGTGGCATAGATAGTTTTTCACCTGAAGGCATGACTCTACCCCTACATTTAAGTTGTATATTTCTGTTACAGTGGTTTCTAACTCTGCATATGCATAGTAGCTCTTTAATTCGCCAAATACTGTGAAGTTTTTGAGTTTTCTGAGTTATCTGAACAGAAATGGTCCTCCATTCAGAAACGAAGACAACTAGGCATCTCCGCTAATGTGTTCTGGGTGGGCACCAACTCTGAAAACTAAATTGTTACTATCCCAGCATCTGACTGCAGAAGGACAAGGTAAATAACTTCAGTTGGTTAGCATTCATTTGCCTGTTGCATTTGTGTAGCTGTTGCTTGGTCAGGAGGAAGACAGCTCAGAAGCTTCACAGATCCCCCAAACTCTGACAGCAACACAGTGCAAGGACTGGTCTGTCTTTCTTCCAGTTTCTTATCTCCACATTTTTATTTTTTACATTTGTCTGAAGCAGGTAGCATTTTCCAATGATTTTTCAAGAAATCTCTCCTTTCTTTCTGCACTGGCCCATGACTTCTCTCCATCCATGGCAAATTTTCGTATCTCACTTTTCTCATTAATTTATTTGAGTTCCAATTTGCAGTAAGAAATTACTCAAAAGCTATGTTATCCCGTAATGTCATTCCTACTATTTAAGTTAGCACAATCTTTCTTTTATTGAATTAAATTTCTAGCCAAAAATACTTCCTTACTTCTTGTATCTAGGGAGAGCACTGGGGATCCGAGAAGCACTTCATTCAAACCCAGCAAGCTTAACTGGTCTGCAGAGATTGACACACCGTGTTGAGAGCTGACAGCAGCTTATACTCTGCCATGGCTACTGAAGACACACCTCTACAAACTCACCTCCCTTCAGCACTCAGCCTGTATTACTGATAGTATAGTACAAAATCTTAGAAAGTGCCAGTACAAAAAAAAAATCACCTTAGAAAAGCACAAAACCAACTGAAATTTTCTGCTGGATTCAGAGGGCTGTTGAATCAAAATCTCTGAAGAGAAAGAGGTTTTCAGCTTTGTGTTGCACTCACCCCCTAGGATACAAAAACAATATTTAGTGAAAAATGGAACAATCTTTGTCACCACCACCAGTTACAGACAAAGAGAAAAAAATGCCAGACGTGCATGTACTCAGTCTCTCCAGTGTAATATTGCTACTAGAATTCCCACAGAGATATAGTGATCCAAATCAATACAGAAAAATACTTCTAAAGGATATTAGATGTGTGACATTTGAGAAATCACTATTTTCCAGTCCTTTAGGAAAACTATTTGAGGTGCCTGGAAATCTGGATATAAAAGAATCCAGTCATAATTCAGCTAGAATTTCCAGGAGAGAGGGAATTAACTCTTCTCTCAAGCATGGCAAAACTGCCAGCACCAAGAGCTGAGGAATTGCCAAGGAGCCTCTATCCCCTTAAACTGGAACCAGCTGGAAAAGGACTAAGTGTGCTAATTGCTATGTACAAGAAAAAAGGGTATTTTCTGTTTTTCTTTTTAGCCCTGAAGAATGGCCTTGGGGGGGGGCTGTCATTTGTACCAGGTTTTTGTTGGTAGCACAGAACTGTGCTATCTTTGTTCTGGAAGCCAAAAAAAAGATTCTATTCTGTGTTCCCCTGGCATTCATGAACTAGATTAAATGACACGCTGAAACAAGGGTTAGCCTGGTTTTATTACTGCTCTGTGTATATGTGTGTATCTACACACACACCAGAGCAAATTAAAGTGAAATTGCTTAAGGCATTTTGGGTTTCAAGGTCTTAAAATAACAAACATCTGAATCTTTCCCTATCAGCCTTATTGTTACACTAAAACCACACTGCTCCCACAATATTCTTGTATCATTCAATAACATTGCATTTACAGCTGACTCCCTTTTCCTCTCTTTATGCCTATGGTTGTGTTTCTGCTTCTCCATAGCCTGCAATATCCCTCTAAGGAGCAAAGCAAAGCAGTTCTGTATTGCTTAGGAAAAGGAATCCACCTTCTGACTCCCAGCTGTGATAGGAGAGCTGTCTGCATTGAACCTCACACCAAGCAAGATATTTCACCTGCAAATTCCTCCACGCAATGAGATGAAAATAAGAGCCATTAATTCACAATAAAAACATTCACATTGAAGTCGCAATTAGAAGCATCCCATACAGACAGCTCTCTAACAAGATAGAAAATAGTACAGCTAAACATTAAAGAGAAGAATAAAATGGCTGTGGAATATTGGTATTTCCTGACTGGGTTATGCTCTCAGATCAGAGAATCACAGAACTGTTATGGCTGGAAGAGACCTTCAAGATCATCCAGTCCAACCATCTACCCAGCTCCACCATAATAACCCCTAAAACATCAAACCATATAACTCAGTGCCTCATCCAGGCGATTCTTGAACACCTCCAGGGACAGCGACTCCACCACCTCTCTGGGCAACTTGTTCCAATGTTCAATCACCCTAACAGTGAAAAAAAATTTTCTAATATACAATCTGAATCTCTGCTATTGTAACTTAAGACCATTTCCCCTTGTCCTCTCACTGTAGCCTTGGCAGAAGAGACCAACCCTCACCTCACTACAACCCCCTTTCTGGGGGGTTAGGGTTCTACAACTCCTCCTTTCAGGAAGTTGTAGAGAACGATGAAGTCTCCCTTAAGCCTCCTCTTCTCCAGGCTAAATAAACCCAGCTCCCTCAGTCGTTCCCCATAAGATATATTTTCCAAACCCTTAATGAACCCTTGTTGACAAACTCCGACACCTCGATGTCTTTTTTGAAGTGAGAGGCCCAAAACTGAACCCAGCACTCGAGGTGCAGCCTCACCAATGGAGAGTACAGCAGGACACTCACTACCCTACCTATTCCTGCTGACCACACTGTTCTTGATACAACCTAAGATGCCATTGGCATGTAACACTGAAATCAGTTGCAGTTTCCTCAGAAGGATGTTAGTCATTATCTCACTTTTATATCACCAAGGGTTTTGTACTGCATATTTTGTATTAAGCATTTTCAAGCTTATTCCTTTTCTTTATGGCACCATAAGTCCCCTCCTATTCCAAATACCTCAGCCTGGGGCTGCTCACCTGAAGCCTGCTTTCTAAAGGCTATGTGCCTTTCTGATCACTGGGGCTGTGCTGCTGGAATGCTGTTTATTGTGTACACCAGGTCCTGTTTTTGTCTTTCATTTGGTAGACATCTACAGAGAGCTGATTATATTTTACTTTCCTACCTTCTCAGTAGCCTCTTACGGTTACATATGCTCACAAATAACTCAAGAAAATCAAAACCTGCATCCAAACAAGCAGAGGATGCTGAATGAAGACTTAAACATAAACCCTTTTTTACTAGATACTACTTATTATGCTGTCTGTGGTTCTGTCAAGAAGAAAAAGATGGTCACAGGTGCCACATGAATAAAAATGAGAAAAAAATTTCCATTTTGTCACCTGATAATGAGCAGATATTTGAAAAACAAAGACACTTTTGAAATCCACAGATTTTAAAATATTTTTTTTGTGAGAGTTTCATAAAATACCATGTTCAGAGATTTATGAAAGGCTCTTCTGATTCCAGCTTTGGAGGAAGGCTGAAGCAGGGGAGGGGATGAAAGAAGCAGGTATAGGATGTTAGCTCCACTGTTTGATTTAATGTTTTTCTTGGCCTAACCTGAAAGCCTTACACCATCATTCAGCCTAAAAAGGTGCTAAATAAAATTCATCTAAGAAAATACTGGCTACACGTGAAATTAAATTAGACAGGCAGCTTGATTGTTTTCACAAGAAGTATGAACTGGTGCACCTGTGTTATTCAGAATTGCCTAATTGATTGTGTTGTTGAGATCTCAAACTCATAAAACAGGAACAGCCCCAACTCCACATGAAAAACACGTCATCTGTTCTTCCTGCATTTTAAACAGGTACCAATTTAAGCCATTTATGGCCCTTGTGATTATTTGGGAAATTTGGCTACTTAAAGCATCTGATTTCTAGTTGATTTAATTAAAGATCTGTACTGTTAAATCCTTTTGTGAATATAAAATTCATTATCAATAAAGGCTATATCAGATCACAGACACTAGAGGATGAGTAAATCTTTGTGAGCACTCATTCAAATGGGAGGATTTTTAGACAACAGGTTGGCTGGCACCAGGTTTTATTCTAGAAGGTGGATCCAGAAAAAATAGCATTTCCTCAGAAACAGAAGAAATGACGTTGTTTAAAACAAATGGTATTAAACCAGAGCACTTGAGCAAGAACTTAACTCATGAAGCACATCCCAATATGGAGAAGTGAAACATATCCTCAAATAAGCATAGATACACACACACACACACTTCCTCATATATCTATGGAAGGAGACAGAATGTATTTTCTGGGCTACCTAAATGAAGACAGATGTATCTTTGACCTGTTGTCCTCGGGTTTTTTGCTTCTCTTAACAGATATCCATGAAAAGGTGAACTGTAAGCCTCAGGGAGCTGCTAGACTGGAGCTCTGAAACACGGCAAGTTGAGGAACTTGGGGCATCACTTATCCTCCAGCAGCTGGAAAGCAGAGCCCCAGTTCTTGCAGAAGTGGGGTCTGCTCATTCTGAAAGTCCATCCTCACCTTGCTCAAGTTCAGGAAAGATTAAAAAAAACCTCATCTAATACACAGGCTCCAAACTCAGTAAGGCAGGAAGCTCCACTGGGACAGATTCCCCAGCTTAATGATATCATTTATCAGTCTTTGTTGCAATTCCTCCAAAACAAGAAGCTACTATCTTTTTGTTCAGCTTCTTTTTTTTTTAAAAAAAAGAATAATCCCTAAAGCATTGTCATCAGAAACTTATCCTCCATTTGTGAGAGAATTACTGGTACACTGATTTATGTCACATCCTTAAAGCTTTAAGAAACTACAGAGACTAGAGAAGAAAAAAAATCTCAATATGGGAATTTTCAGCTTTATTCATAGGACTTGTATTTGTAAAAGACTTAAAGATGTTGACTATGTAATTTAATTGCCTAAGGGCAATACTAGTTACCCAAGAAACCCCAAAATATATTTATTAAATACTGAAAACTCCTTATTTGGAAATATAATCCAGTAAATGTCAAAAAGAAGCGAGTCCTGCATTTAACTCCTTTTTACTTTCTGGAGTTGAGTTTAGATTGTCTACAGAGCTATACTTCCTGCTTAATACACTTTTCCATAACATTGAATTTGGATCAAAGCAATAAATCTATAGTTTATTGGCTTTGTAGGATCATTTTATGAAAATATTTCCTCCCTCCTGTAAGGAACCCGAGTGTCTGATTGCAAGTCTCCAGGAGGATGCCAGAAAGAAACAGGCAAGGTCTGGATTCTCCTGAGTGCTGAATGTTTGTAGAAGGTGCCTGCAATGACATAATTGGATAAATGATATCTAGGAATTTCTTATATCTAAGATAAATTATTATTTAAACCCATGCCAATACAAAGACACTTGATACGTTCAAAATACTAAGAGTCCTCCTTGAACAAGTTAAAGAGTATGTGAGTGTAAGTGATAAGATAATAGAATTCCTGGGCATTAATGACACTTTCGGCCAAGTGGGAGGAATAACTCTTCTTAGAACAAAGACCTTGGTTTATCCAGCATATCTCAATGCACATGGCTTTTGGCCTGGTACATGTTTATCGTTTCATTATATACAATTCCACCTGACTAGGCTGCATCATTTAACAATTCCTGCTAGACATATTGTTCTGTAGTCATTTGACCATCCAGGGCTCTTCCAAAGTAGCTTTAAACTTAAATTCCATTTTTGCAGCTGAAAGATCTAAATGTCATTTGATGGCTGTTTGTCAGTGAATTAAGTGACAATTCCAAGACTGGAGCTTACACTGCTATTTGGCAGATCAACATTTCACTACAGATTAGAGGAGTGCTCTCTCTGACAGCTATCACATTTAGTTCACTAGTCACAAATAAAGTTTCACGATATGCCAGGTGTTTCTACTATGCTATTGCAGAAAGTAAACGGCAAGAAACCAAATTAGACTTTTTTTGGAGGTTCCCACCCCTTATCTGAGAAATAGCAACTGGTGATGTGTGCAATATTAATTATCTTCAAATATGAAGCTAAAAAAGTTTCATTTTAATTAATTAATATTCTAAAACCTCAAATAGCACATGATTTCCCCACCTGTCAATGGATATTCTTCTAATTTTAAAATTTAAAAAAAAAATTAAAATACCACACATTTCCCCATCTGCCAAGGGGCCAGGAAGGTGCTTCTACACAGAACAAAGCATGCAAGATCAGACTATTAAAAGTTTAAAAATCTCAGTTAATTTCACTGGAACCTGAAGTAACTTCCTTTTGTATGGAGGTTCTTGTATTATGTCTATTTACCACCTTATTCAGAGTTTTATTTTCCTAAGGCTGTCATTGATAAAAACAGGATTTAGCACATAAACAGAAGACAACAAGCCTGTTAATACTGTAGAAAATCATTGCAGTCATATAATGAAAAAAACTCTCATATACAGATTTTTGCTTTCTGTAGCAACTTCGTAAGCTAGAAGTGACTACAGCTTCTAGTGTGTGCAGTGCCGTAACTCAAGGTATTTATTTTAATGCAGTAACCTGGAGGTGAACTTGGCTTCCTCACCTCTATATATCTCACTATAGCAAAAAGCGGTTCCCTTAATTCTCAAGCAGTAAAAGACCAAGTGAGAGCAGTGAACTGAAGTATCAACGGCTGCTTCAGTTGCAGTGATTACTATAGGAGGCGATGATGGAAAGTAGAGTGATCTCCAACAGTGTCACCGTACAGAGGTGCCAGAGGAGGATACAAGTTAGTAGGAGAGATTAAATTGGCATCCTCAGAGATTTGAGTATAAGGGAGTTAAGAACTGCCCTCCTGTGAAGGAGTTACACCTGACAGCATCACCCAGAGCTCTCCCACACAGTCTGTGAGCACACTAGGAAGAGCCCTGGGAATCTGACACATCTAAGGTTCACACAAAACCCAGCTGGCTGCATGCAGAAGGACTAAACAGAGGCTCTGCTTTTCAAAAAGTCTTGGCCCAAGTATTGTTTGGATTATTTTATATCAATAATTCATGTAATTAATGGGCAGCATATATGCCTGTACTTAATCTCTGTGGAAGATACCAGGAAAAGGTTTTTTACCCAGAGGGTGGTTGAGCACTGGCACAGCTCCCCATGGCAGTGGTCACAGCACCAAGCCTGCCTGAGTTCAAGAGGCATTTGGACAATGCTCTCAGTTACATGGTGTGACCCTTGAGATGCCCTACACAGGGACAGGAGTTGGACTTGATGATCCTGGAGGGTCCCTTCCAATTCAGCACATTCTATGAGTCTGTGCTACTATTGTATATGTGATTTGTTTGTTTGTTTTGCTCTTCAAAAATAAACATAACCTTGGGGTGGAAAAGAGACACTGCAGCTGTAATTTATTCATTATCTGCTTTAAAAAAAATGGGAGTATTTACAACTTCAAGAAAGTGAGATAAACAATTAAGGAGTTGCTGCTGTTTGCTATGGCTTAGAAGTGATAGAGCATGCAGTGCATAACATGGATGATTACTGGACCCTGGTGAACACTTCTGTGTGGGTATACAAAGATGTGTGTCTCGATTGGAAGCAACCATCCAAAAATAAAGGTTGTAAGAATTAGTCGCCAAATCTAGCAAAGCCCCAAGCTTAATTGAGCAGTACTTACCAAGGGATACCAAAACAGTTCAGCCCACATTGAAAAGGTTTACACATAAACAGCAAAAAACATTAAGCCCTTTTCTTTACTCCAGAATGATACTAGAGACAGTATAAATACCCAAGCTATGGTGTCTGTAATGTAGGAATTCTCTTATGTCTAGACACAAAAGAAATTTATTTTTTCCTTTCAAACACCTCTCTCAGCCTTAATTTCTGGCTCAATTGCTCCTCAGTTCTTTCCCAATGCTAACTTCAGTCACAAGAGCACAAATATTCACAATCCCTCCTATTCTAATGAAAGAGGGCTTGTCTTACATTGCTACGAGGACACCTTCTGCCTTCTCACAGGAATCTCAATGGTCTTTATTGTGAGAGATCGAACTCAAACAGGACAAATGAGTTTCTGAGTCTTTGTTCCTCTTTCTTCTCTATGGTAATTAAAACTGGCAGACAGAAAGAGTGCTCGAGTTGACTTTTTTTTATTAGGGTCAGCTAATTAAACCACGATATTTTGAAAGTACCTCACATCAGGAGAGGAAAATTTTCAAAATATCTCCAGGACTCAGGGCTTTTAAAAAGTTATTAAAAATTTATTATGTTTAGAACCCCGAGTCCTACTGACAAAGAACATGTCTCCAGCTTCTAAGTCATCTTGCTATTTTTAAAATGCCAGCCTGAGTGCAAAGTCATAATTTGCAGCCACTAAGACAGGAAAGCTCATAGGATGTTCTAAATGCAAGTCTCCCCCTTGTTAAGATGTACAGTTCCCATGACCACTGGAGGGGTAGATGGTCAGCATCTAACCAAATCCTACTTGGCTCCCATACAGAGCCTCACCCTCTTCTATCAGGCCTGGACTCTCTCCAGCAGCTCTTCATGATGACAGGCAATGCCCCAGTAGAACCGTTTACAGACCAGGCTCAAAGCTAGTTTATAAATTGTGAGAGTAAAATTGCATTCAAAAAATTGCACAAAAGTGTTTCTCATCTATTAACAGAGCTGTGTTTACTCAGAATATTCAGAGTAGGCCTTTTGCCCAGCAAACAAAGAGGCTCAGCTTCACTGAAATTAACGGAACTGGACCAATTGGCACCAGCAAAGAAAGTAGCTCAGGATTTGACTTCTTTCATACTAAACAGATTTCATTTGGACTTTAATTTCAACACATTGCACCTCCCCTCAGGCATTCATTTGATATCCTGTATGGCTAATTTATACTAAATATAAAATATGCATGCTTGCTGTTGTCTATGGGACTAAAATACTCAACCTACCCATGCGTGCTGAAGTCAGGTTCCCCTGTACACTCCGGAGTCATCAGACTATGCTATAAAAAGCATACCTGTGCATTTGGGAATCTGCCTCAAAATTTATAAAAGCATTTCAACTGCTTACTGAGTCTTTAATTGCAGCACTGATGTGTTTACTCCCCATGCAATTGCACAACAATTAAAAGATCTATTTGCATGACTACAAATTCTGAATTTTAGCACATTCTTATTCCAGTAAGAACTCAAATCCCACCTGAGCAGGGTGGGAAAACTACTTGCCTAAGATATTTTTTTCTAAAATGAGGAAAATTGGAAGCAAAAAGAAAAAAAAAAGTAATAAATCAAAGCTACTAAGCTACTCAGCTACACCTTTCTTGTCATCATACCAGCATAGCACACAATAAAACCCTGGGAACTACATTTCTATCTGAGGCAGAGACAAAGTCAGATGAGATGAAACACCCTAGTGCCAGTCAGCACTGCTGCCTTGCCCAGAGCCACAGGATGCTGTCTGTTGGGTTATCTGGCTGTTACCAGGCAAAGGTTTGCAGTTTGCTGCATTTTGGTTATATTATATTAAAAGCAAGGAGGCTTACACACTGACATCTGAAACCAAATGGACTGCTGAGCCTGGTCTTTGTAGGCAAGAGAGTAGAATTCAAACTTCCAAACCAGGGATATTATTATTTTGCACCTTGCTAGTTATAATAATTATAATTATAATAATTATTATTTTGCTTTCTTGCTAATTGCCTTCCAACAGTAGCCATAAAAATTCTGTCTGAAGAAAGTATCATTCACAGGTCAGATTGAAAAATCCCAAGCTTTAAACTCTCATAAAAAAACCTCAGCCTTATGCAGGCATCCAGTATTCAAAGAATCTAGGGGGAATCTCTTCCCTGTTCCTTCTGGTGGGTAACCTGACCATCACCTGAAGCTGTTAATAGCCCTTAGGTTCTTTGGCTAAATATTTCTTGCCTACTATAATCAGGATAAGCAACTTCTGAAAAATTACATTCATTCTTGTTTTAACTCAAACAGGCACGGCAAAATTTTTAATTTGCCTTGCCAGCCCCACTGTACTTCCAGGAAGCCCTATCATCTCTCTGAGCTGACGCAATCCTGGGGTTAGAGCATCCCCCACAAGACAAGTACCTCCAAAGCACATCCCTCACTTTGGATGCCTAGGGGAAAAAGACAGGTTTATCAGCGACCAAAGACCCAGACTTTGCAATCATCTGCCCAATGGCCTCAAGTGAGTCATTTTAAGGGCAGTCTTAGGTTTCTCTTCTACTTCAGTTTCCTTTTGAAAAGCAGGAACCATACTGATCCTGACATAAGTTGTTGCAGTAAAAACACAGGTGAGTTTCGACAGAGGGTATTGTATTTATCCTAGAAATAAATGGAAACTGCTCAAGGACTAGCAAGTAACCAACAAGTCAAGGGAGGTGATTCTCCCCCTCTACTTTGCTCTCATTAGACCCCACCTGGAATCCTGCATTGAGCTCTGGAGTCCACAATACAAGAAGGACATGGACTTGCTGGAGCAAATCCAGAGGAGGGGCATGAAAATGATCGAAGGGCTGGAGCCTCTCTCCTATGAAGACAGTGGGAGAGAGCTGGGCTTGTTCAGCCTGGAGAAGAGAAGGCTCTGGGGAGACCTTAGAGCAGCCTTCCAGTATCTGAAGGCTGCCTGCAGGAAAGCTGGAGAGGGACTTTTTACAAGGACATGGAGTGATAGGACAAGGGGGAAATAGGTTCAAACTGAAAGAGGGGAGATTTAGACTGGATATTAGGAAGAAATTCTTTCCTCTGAGGGTGATGAGACACTGGCCCAGGTTGCCCAGAGAGGTTGTGGCTGCCCCTTCCCTGACAGTGTTCAAGGCCAGGTTGGATGGGTCTCTGAGCAACCTGGTCTGGTGGGATGTGGGGTTGCAAGGGGATGATCTTTGGAGGTCCCTTCTGACTCCAACCATTCTATGTCTAAAATGTTAAGACTGGCAAAATGACACAGCCAGAATAAGAACTCAAGAAGGGCAAATTCAGGAGAGGAGGGCCTGAGCCTAAAAGAAAAGTCTGAAAGGTAGAAAGGCATATGGAAAAAAATCTCTGCCAGCTCCTGATGGCTGAAAACTCAGGAACAGCCATGGAGCTAAAGGAATGTTGCAGTTTCAAACTGCGCCAAGCTTAACCCTTAACCTCATAGAGTCGGAGTTCCAGATGCTGACTGGTGATGCAGTTCATGATTAAATGAAGAGTGGCACCAGTAATCTCACCAGTGCAAAGGAGCACCAGAAAGCAGCACTGTTTACCTTACAAAATGGAGCTATCATCAGGTTATGGGGGCTGTTGCAACTGTTCTGCTCTTTGCAAAATGCTATACGCCATCTCATTACATGATATAGGTTTTTTTCTTCCAAGAGAAAAAAATACTTGTATACAGTGAAATACACACTCTTAGCCCTTCAGCTAATTATATAATATATATATATGTATGTATGTATGTCATGATATCTTACACGATAATTAGGCTAGGTCAATTATTTCAGCCCACTATTATGGACTTAAACTTATCAAAGACTGCACTGTGGGCTACCAGAACATCTCAGACAGTCAACAATATTAAGACAAACTGCTAGTTCTATATTCCACTCTATACTCAAGCCACAGCCTACATAATTTTCACTGTTAAGCAGTCTGGCTAGCAAGAGCCCTCTGATCTTGTCGGTATGATCTAGATTTATTTTTTAAAAACAAATGGTCTATGATTAATTTCTCTCTCTTGAAACAGCACGACGATGAAATCTGTGATTTAGTTTCTCTGCAGTTATAGCTCTGACTACAGCCTAGAGTTCAAAATATTCTTTGTCAACTATCACAGGTTCTACTGAGCCTAGATCTGCTGCTGCCAAAGATTTCATGTGAAGTTGAATTTTAAGTACTAAAAGTAGATTAGCTTGGCAAATGGAAGTACTATTAAGCATTCAACAACTGTTCACACACAGCCTGGAAAATAAAGATTGAGCCGATGAAATCGACAGCTTGACAGTGAAAGAAAGAGCAGGAACACATCACCATCATCATTTTTTTTCCAGAGAGAGGTCTGAGACAGCAAACAAAGAAAATACATCACCCACCACCAGGATTTTGATTTGGTTCAAAGCAGTGCAGGCTAACAACACTCCACATCTGTGTAACAAGAAATTACTCTGGGTCTGATTCAGATACAGCAAGTGTCCATCTTCAGAGCAGCTCTCTATGGTTTTTCCCTCAGTTAGAAATGAGCTCCCCTTTTTCTCTAGGCTTCAGACCTTAACTGAAAAGTTAAAATTCTATGAAGAAATTTTTTTAGTTGTCTACAATTCATAGAATACACACCTTGCATAAAGCATCCTTCATGTTCAAATCACGGAGACATCAGTGGATTTTAAGGGTCTAGCATTCAAAAAAGAAATTAAGGGTCTAGTGTTCAAATGAAGAAGACCTTTTTAGAGGCAATTTTTGAACACGAGTTTACACAACTGTAAACAGATCAAAAATCAGTACAATGTCAATATCACCAGCTACTAACTTCTAAGTTAGGAAAGTTTAAATTCAAAATGCTTCCTCTGGATTTGTAGCAAATTTTAGGCCTTCATAGCAAGAGTTGTGGTTTTTATTCTGTCTTACTGATAAACACCATTTAATCCTAAAAATAATATATTTTTTTTGCTATAAAATGCACCTCAACCAGTGACAGTCAGTACTGTAAACCTTTGTTTCTGTTTAAAACCAGTAATGCAGATTTCTTCATTCTGCATTGGCAACACACAGCTTTCCTGCTCTCCAAAAACACGTCTTGAAGAGGTATTAGCTTCTACACCCAAATGTCTCTACTGAGTTCAGCACTAGCATCATGACCTCATTTTTTCTGTGAAGTTGATAATTGATTTTTACAGAAACCATGAACCTTGTTGCTGTCCATACTAGACTGGCCTGGATTTTAACTGCTGGCAGAGGTGATGGCTATTTCTTAATCCTACTAACAATTTTCTGAGCCTTGCATTGCTTTTCCTTCCCTTTCATGTCTGAGATATAGCTAACGTTGTATGTTTGGGATGTATCTAAGCATTGCCTTAGAACCATGAAGAGTGCAATATTAGCTGAAGAGGTGTGACTAAGCAACAAGGCACCTCTACCTCTACATGTTCATTTTCAGAATGGCTTAATTGAATTTCCTGACATGAAGAGGCTATTTCTAGTCATCTATTGAGTGCTTGTTGCTTTGGAAAAAATTCTGCAATAGGATGCCACAGTCAGTTTTAACAACACAGGTGTGGAGTGATATTAGAAGGGTAAAAGAGAGGAGTAGGCATCTATAATTTTCCCTCTTACAGAGATATGCACTACACCACAAGTGGATCATCATAAATGTAATGATTTCCAGAGAAATCTGATATACAAAACCAACACAGATCTCATGCCTCAGTGAGGAGTGCACTGCAAAACCCTTAGTGTAACAGTAACATACATATTTTTCAATCATGCTACAAATTCTCTGTCTCAGGGACATCATTGCCATATTCCAGGGACATCAACATATTTGATTCTGCATTTCTAGAACTCTCCCACTTACATATTACTTTTCTATGTGAAAAATGTGTGTTTATTTATGTTTCTTACGTTAACTCTCACTTTTGATGCCTAGTGAAAAGAGAATAAAGAAGCCAAAATAATGTCTCTGAAAACACTGCCCACCAACCTACTCTGCAGATATTTTGAGACATGCTTTCAGTCCACGGTCCTTCAGGCATAATTCATTTTCTCTCCTTAAATAAATAAATAAATAAATAAAAAAGGAAGCACCATTGCCAGAAGGTCAACAAATTCAGGCTATTTGAATTGATGGGATGGGAATAATGCATTGCAAGAAAAGAAAAGTCCACCAGTCATACCTAGCACAGCAATGGCTGGTTTATAGTAATATAAGGTATCTTGTTTACAAAACACTGGCTCATCTAAACAACAGAGTAAAGCAACACACCACAAATCACAGAATGGTTTGGATTGGAAGGGACCTTAAAGATCCTCAAGTTCCAACCCCCCTGCCATGGGCAGCGACACCTCCCACCAGACCAGGTTGCTCAGAGACCCAGCTCAAACACCCTCGAACACTGCCAGGGAGGGGGCAGCCACAACCTCTCTGGGCAACCTGGGCCAGTGTCTCACCACCCTCAGAGGAAAGAATTTCTTCCTAATATCCAGCCTAATTTCAGTTTATCGTAATATCCAGTCTATTTCAGTTTGAACCTATTTCCCCCTTGTCCTATCACTCCATGTCCTTGTAAAAAGTCCCTCTCCAGCTTTCCTGTAGGCAGCCTTCAGATACTGGAAGGCTGCTCTAAGGTCTCCCCAGAGCCTTCTCTTCTCCAGGCTGAACAAGCCCAGCTCTCTCCCACTGTCTCCATAGGAGAGAGGCTCCAGCCCTTCGATCATTTTCGTGCCCCTCCTCTGGATTTGCTCCAGCAAGTCCATGTCCTTCTTGTATTGTGGACTCCAGAGCTCAATGTAGGATTCCAGGTGGGGTCTAATGAGAGCAAAGTAGAGGGGGAGAATCACCTCCCTCAACCTGCTGATCACCCTTTTGATACAGCCCAGGACCTGGCTGGATTTCCAGGCTGCAAAGCGCACACTGCTTGCTCATTTTGAGTTTCTTGTCAACCAACAACCCCAAGTATTTATCCTCCGGCCTGTTCTCAATCCATTCTCCACCCAGTCTGTATTTTTGTTTTGCGATTGTCCTGACCTGTGGGCAGGAACTTGCACTTGGCCTTGTTGAACTTCATGTGGTTTGCATGGGTCCACCCCTCAAGCCTGTCAAGACCCTTATGGATGGCACCCCTTTCCTCCAGCGTGTCCACCACACAGTTTGGTTTTGCACCACACAGTTTGGTTTTGTTAGCAAACTTGCTGAGGGTGCACTCGATTCCAGAATCCATGTCACTGACAAAGATGTTAAAAATGTTGGTCCCAATGCCGACCCCTGAAGAACACCTTTCATTACTGCTTTCCAACTGGACATCGAGCTGTTGACAACAACTCTTTGAGTGCAACCATCTAGCCAATTTTTTATCCATGAAGTTGTCCATCCATCGAATTCATGCTTTTCCAATTTAGAGACCAGGATGTCGTGTGGTACAGTGTTGAATGCTTTGCACAAGTCCAGGTAGATGTCATCAGTTGCTCTTCCCTTATCCACTGATGCTGTAACCACATCATAAAAGGCCACCAAATTTGTCAGGCACAGTTTGTCCTTGGTGAAGCCATATTGGTTGCCACCAACCACCTCCTCATTTTCCATATGCTTTAGCAGAGTCTTCAGGAGGGTCTGCTCCATAATCTTGCTGGGCACAGAGGTGAGGCTGACTGGCCTGTAGTTCCCTGGGTATTCCTTTTTTCCTTTTTGAAAATGGGGGTTATTTTTCCCCTTTTCCAGTGAGTGGGAACTTCACTGGATGGACATGACTTTTCCGATCTAATGGAAATCTAATGGAAAGTGGCTAAAATACAACAGTACATTTCTTCACAGGTGTTAACTCCCATATACAAAACTGCCTTGCAAGCACAGCTTCAGGACAAGGCACCAGGAAACTGAAGCTAACAAAATGAGAGCTTAGGCTCAGGTGGTCTGTGATCTGTTCAACAGATCAAAGGACATAAGAATTAATGTTCCAGGTCCTTCACTCTAACTACCACTCTCAACACCCACCAGCATGTCTTGATCTAGCCATTTGTCAGAACTCTCAGGACTTGAATGAGTATCTTCTCAACAGGTTTTGGTCCTGACTTTCTTCAGCATTCAGCTTCTGGGAGGGGGAAGAGGGGAATGGCATCTCTACAGCAGAAATTTCATGAACAGCTAAGGTTGTTTTGCTGTGCTATAATGTTTGTGCTACTTCTTAAATAAGTTTTGGACAAGCTCTCATTCTTATTTCAAAAAGTTATGTTCTCTGTCTGAAACTGAAATCATGTATTTTCATACAAAAAATATTCCAGAGTAAGTTTTAAATGTTATAAAATGTACATGAAAGAGATCAGATGAGGAAACAAACTTCCCCTGGGGTACTGGAGTAAGAAATGAAGCACTACTCATTTAGCCCTATAGACACCTGATTTAGAAACAAGTTTGCATCAGCAAAACAATCAAATATCTTTTCCACTAGCCCAGGCATTGGCTGGGAGCAGGCGCAGAAGGATGCTAAGTCAATGGGAATTCAGAAGCACCCAATACCTCACAGCTGAACCATGGTGTGCTATCACATCTGACCTGTAGAAATAAAAACCTGCCTGTGTTTTGGATTTTTGCATAGTCAATCACACAAACCCACCATGAATAATAGATACCTGTCTTGCTTCTAAGACTAAGCTCATACTTTTCATGTATAAAAAAATAACTGTGCTTCAGCACGGGGTGTTCTGGCAACCTCCACGAGATTTTTAATCAAATCTTGCCTATAGCTGAGGCTTCAGAGATTATTTGATTTCTTCTCAGGAAAAATCGAGACAGCTCTTGTTTCAATTAATATTTCAATCTCACCAAACACTGCATAATCAAAAAATGGAAGAGGCCCCTGCAATTTCAAAAAATTAAACTCAGTAATTAAAATGAAGATTAAAAATATCATGGAATCCTTATGTGTCCATAGCAGTATAAATACATCTCAAGGTACCATAGCAACACTTCCTCTTTTTATTATTAAATAAATCAAATAATCTTGCAGGCTCATAACATGCCAGTCAATAGAGATGTATTTTTGGCATTACTCCATAGAGCATTCATGCCTCTGCTGTTCTTCTCTTGAGCTTGTCATATGGAAACACTAGAGGTCAGCCTCCCAAAGAAAACTAACCACTTCTCTGTTCTAAATCCACGAGGAATTATGGGACTTGGACTTTGCCGCATTCAGAAATGGCACTGGAGGTGCAGTGAGCAGCAGAGTGCCAGGCTCAAACAATGCAAAACCACACAAGAGCATCAGGCCAGGGGAACAGTTTTGTTATTAAACCAGTCTTCTTTGAATATTTGCCGGATGGGGTTTGAACCAGCAAAACAAATATGAATTTTGCATTATATTCCACACACGTGTGAAGCCTTGAGAGCTGTCAAGCACAGAGACTGAATAAACAAAACATTCTGCTGTATTTTTCCCAGTACAGAGAATTCAGGTTGCCCTTTTTTGGCTATCTTAGATTCACAGGAATTTCCAAAAAGGTAAAGGGGCTAGCAGCAAAAGAACTGTTTATTAAGGGGAACAAAATACTAACTGGCCCATAAAAAGAAAAGATGGGTTTCTAGCACAAAGAACAGAACAACACTTTTGTTTCTTTACTTGTTATACTTAACACTGTTGTATTTATCAAGGATAAATCACGCATGACCTACCTGATTGCCTACGGGGTGCAAATGAATGAATCTGGGGACAAGGGTAGAGGAATGCATGTCATCTACCTCAGCTTTAGCTTTTAACACTACCCCAAACACTTACCTAGTGAAGTTTGTGTATTGCATTGGATGCATAGACAACTACACAAATTAAAAATTGGTGTGATGGGCAGACTCAGGGGACAGAGAATCATGGGTCATACCCTACCTGGAGGTAGCAAGCAGAATACTCTCCGGGTCTATCCTGGGATCTGTTCTCCTTCACCTCTGCATCTATGACTTGGAGGAAGGAAGCCATGGAGGCTACTCTCACCAGGCTTGCACATGACACCAGATTGGTGATGGTGTCAGGGGGAGCAGCTAATACACTCAAGGGCAGAGCTGCTGTTCAGAGGGAGAGGCTGAAAATTCAACAAGGACCAATGCCAAGTCCTGCACCTGGGAAGAAGAAACCTGTTACAAGGACACAGGCTGCAGCTCTGTGGAGGAGGAAGATGAGGTCTTGGCAGACACTGAGCTGGTTGTGCATCAGCAAGGACCCCTGGCAGCAATGAAGTCCAAGAGTACCCTGGGTGGCATCACCAGCAGCACATCTGGTACATCAAGGGCAGTGACTCTCGGTGCTTGTTACACCACAGCTAGAATACAGTAGGAAGGTTTGGGGACTCGAATACAACTTAGGCATCAACAAATTGGAACAAGTTCAGCAAAGGGCCACCATAATGATTGGTGTCTGGAGTGCTTACCCTGTGAGGAGAGGCTGAGGGAGCTGGGCTTGTTCACCTTGGAGAAGAGTTTGTTTTCGGAGGACACTATGCAAGCCATCAGGACAGGAATTGAAGTAAAGTAATGAAGCCATTAGAAAAAAAAGTATCTGTACAGTATTAAGACAACTACCAGAACAGATTTGCCCAGACTAAAAATGGGCCAGAACCCAAAGTGAGAAATCTTTCCTCTCACAAAATCGGTCATTAAAGTCAGATAACTAAGTGTAGGAGAAGGGCAAGCCCTGCTGAATCCCAGGATCCCCGCCGCCTCCTGCCACCTACTAACCAGGCTCAGTTTTGCTTATTTTGCTCAGTCCAGTGAAATCACTGCCTGCAGCTTTTCTTTTGTTGGTTTATTTGCTCGCTTTGCTAAATGGTCTTTTCATCTCCAGCCATTTCACTCTCTCTCCTTCTCCCACTGCCTGCCTTTTTCATCGCTGTTTTTACACTCAATTAGCTCTCCATTCTCTATCCCTTCTCCCTAGGCAAGCATCACTGCACTCCTTGCTCAGCCATAACTGCCCCCAAATCTCACTATCACCTCTTCCAGAGCTAATGACCAGAAGGGACCACCAGACAATGAAGGTGACATCCCACCTCATCCATGAGCTGGTAAGACTGGCAGCAAAACTTCTGATAGCAACATGCTAGAACGCGTATATCCTCTAGCTGCCAGATAACCATCAGAACAGCTACATGTTAGTGACTGCTTCCTAGTGTAATGTCTTAAATTATTAGTTACACATCTCAATGAAAATAAAGGTGGAAAAGAGAGATAAAAGAGACAAGGCTAAAAGGAACTATTTTCATACCTGACATACATTAAAATTAGGATGTGGGAGAGAAAGGATAAAGAATGTGTGAACTATATTTTATTCCCAAATGGAAATAAAGAACATTGAGACTTCTGTCCAAAAGTAATGAAATGCACTGTTGTGTTGTTATCCTCCAGTTCTCAGTAGAAAACAAAAATCAGAACAAATCCACTACAGACACAGTAGCCTACATCAGCTAAAATACCAGATGTTTTGTTATCAGGAAACCCTATTTTTAGACAGGCAGAAAATCTTTGTATTCTTTTTCCACTTTTTTAAGTGCCTTCTTCCCTCATTTTACAAAAGCTTATTATTTAAACTACACCTTTTGGATCAGAGACATAAAAACACACCTTCAGTGAGGCTGCAGTTCCTGAAATCCCCTGCAAATCCAGGTCTTAGTGATCCTGCCTGACATGAGGGACAAACAGTATAAATGTATCTCAGGCTTGGCAAAAAATTGCCCCAATAATCAGGTCTAGCACACACAGTGGGATCATCTAAGACAGACAACTAAGAAACAGCTGTGGAAGTAGATGGAAAAGGAGATAAAGACAGACAGGAAAGCTCTACAAAAGATACTTCCTCCCTCCCTGCATAATTTAAGCCATGTACTTATGAAATATAATGAAGGTCCAATTATGTTAGTGAGTAACGAACACTTACTTGTAATTAGCCACAATTTCAAGCTGAAGGGAAGAATTATTTTTGTTACTGCTAATTAATGTACAGGACTTTATATAAGATTTTTGGTTTTCCTAATTCTAACAGTGACCTCATCCACTTCATTGTTTTACTCTTTTAATATGACAGGTATCAGCTCTGCCTTCTCTTCTGTTCATCACAATACCATCCCATTTATTATTTTGCTTTCATTAGTCCTTTCAAGTTTTCCAGCTGTGTAATTTCTATCCATATCATAAATACCACAAAACATTAAAATATTTAGCTATTTTCTTAGCATAGGTGTGTAGTCCCACTAACTTCAATGGTTTTCTCAGAACTGGATTTCAGATAATTAATTTCAGCAGATATTTTCCTGAAAGTTTTATTTTCGATGTCAGTTGGGTTGAGGCTGGGGGTGGGGGGAGGGGAGGTTTCACTCTCAGGCACGTAAAAGAAAAAAAAAGTCCAATTTTTTTTGCTGAAACATTTTGATTTTCAAACCTATGCTGGAAAAAAAAAAGTCAATCTTTTTCACATATGAGAAGAGTAGAATGATCAGATTAAGTCATATGGACAAAAAGTAGTTGAATATGGGGCTCTTTTTTCCTAGAATTGGTTGTTGTGTGGCACCCAGAACTACTAGAGAGAGAGACCATTTCCCATATTTTTCCACTGTTTTTAGTTTCTTCAAATCATTGGTGATCTGTCATCCTCACTGACTCAAATAACAGCTCTTTCTTCTGCCATCCCGACAATCAAGAACTGGGACTAAGGAATCAGGTTCAGCTTCACAGAATCACAGAATCCCAGAATCCTAGGGGTTGGAAGGGACCTCGAAAGCTCATCCAGTCCAACCCCCCTGCCAGAGCAGGGTCACCTAGAGTCCATCACACAGGAACGCATCCAGGCGGGGTTTGAATGTCTCCAGTGAAGGAGACTCCACAGCCTCTCTGGGCAGCCTGTTCCAGTGCTCTGGCACTCGCACAGTGAAAAAGTTTCTCCTGATATTCACACGGAACCTCCTATGCTCCAGTTTGCATCCATTGCCCCTTGTCCTATCATTGGTCAGCACTGTAAAAAGCTTGGCTCCATCGTCCTGACACTCACCCTTTACATATTTGTAACCATGGATGAGGTCACCCCTCAGTCTCCTTTTCTCCAAGCTAAAGAGACCCAGCTCCCTCAGCCTTTCCTCAGAAGGGAGATGTTCCACTCCCTCAATCATCTTTGTGGCTCTGCACTGGACTCTCTCAAGCAGTTCCCTGTCCTTCTTGAACTCTGGGGCCCAGAACTGGACACAATACTCCAGGTGTGGCCTCACCAAGGCAGAATAGAGGGGGAGGAGAACCTCTCTTGACCTACTGACCACCCCCCTTCTAATGCACCCCAGGATGCCATTTGCCTTCTTGGCCACAAGGGCACATTGCTGGCTCATGGTCATCCTTTTGTCCACCAGGACCCCCAGGTCCCTTTCTCCTACACTGCTCTCCAGCAGGTCAGCCCCCAGCCTGTACTGGTGCATGGGGTTGTTCTTCATAGCTTCTTGGTAACATTTCAAAACAGTTATGTTTTTAACATCCAGCAATTACTTTCTTACTCCTCTTTGCCTTTGAGGTTGAGTAGGACTGTTTCTAATTCTTGGGAAAGTTGATATGAATTTGGCTACCACCTAATTTCCAACAGCTGTATTATTGTAGCAGAAAATTACAGTCTGTTACCAAACCTAGCACATTGTGAACACTCAGAATGCAGGAAGCACTACTCACCGTAATTCTGTTTGTCAATCCTTTCAAAAACAAAATTTGCATTTAAAATTGGCCTTTCCTGATTTGTGGCATGATGATAGCCCGATGGGGGAAAGCTTGCAGTCCTCTTGTGTTTCATCTAGATTGTACAAACAGAAAGATTACATTGTCCAGAGAGGATTTGTGAGAAATATTAAAATCCACTGAAATATAAATCACACACATGCTTGGTACGAGTTCACGGAAAAAGGACTCCAGGATTTTTAAACATACATGCCATGGTCTTTCACGTTAGTCTGAACAAAAAAAACCACAACAAAAAATGAGAAGGATTTTATAGGGCATAAACCAGACTCTACGAATTAGAGCTTAGGATGACATCAAAGAGAAGGGTATGACCCTTCCTTACATGTTCATCTGAAGCATCCAATACTGCCTATAACTGTTAGATATTAACACCAGAGCAAATGAACTGCATGGTTAGTGTGGTGCAATGATTCTCATGTCTTCTGCTAGTCATTGCCATGTAGGAGAATGAAGAATTGATCTCTGTCCTCATATGCTGCAACAAAATCCACGCACGTTATGGCCTTTAAGAACTCTTGCAAAAAATCTCACAAAAACAATTATCATCTCTCTATACCTACTAAACATCAGGAACAATCATCCCTGGCATAATCCTGTGACAGTCTCTGCTACTCCATAAAATCCATATAAATAAGTGCCAGACCTGTTTTTCGGTCTGCAGTAAGACCTTGACACTGTTAAAGAGGTTGGTGCTTGTCATAACTCAGGACAATGAATCATTGAGTATTAAGCTGTATGTTTTGCATGGGTTACTACTAAGAGACACCAGTGTCAGAGAAAACATTACTCAGAGATGGTTCAGCTCACTCAGCTCAAGTACAACTTACAGACCTACCTAAGGAGCACGTTTGTTTTCACAGAGTAGGACCCACCATTTTATAGACATCCGTATTTCAGGACAGACAATAAGTCCTTGTTTGAAAATAAGTTCTGTATTTTTCCCCATGGATCAAATATTATCTCATGTGATAAAACTACAATAACCTACCATAGTGTATGTTAATATAAAATGTAATTTTAGTATCTTGTGTTTCTATCCTACTGCATATCCTACACCTTGGCTTGTGTTTGTTTGGAGTGGTTTTTCAAACCATCTTCCCCACACTGCTGACAGTAATGAATAAAGAAGCTCCAAAGAGGCCCAAAAGAGGTATTTGAAATCCTCCATGGCAATATGCAAGTACACTAAAACAGATCACATCACTTGGACTACTATCAGAAGGTGTGTTTTAACACAACAGACCCATAGCAGCTCATGTTCTCCATAAGCAGGGAAGGGAGGGAAGGAACACTAAGATCCTTGGGCATTATGCAACATCCCTGATTTATGTAATCCACCAGTTAATGAGAAAAAGAATATGGAGATTCCCCTGGTGAAGTCCCAAGCACCTAATATGATATGTCCAGTTTTTTCTATAGCTTTCATTAGAAAAAAAATAATAAAAAAGAACACCACACTTGTCACTGAAGATGCCATTGTATTTCCTGCAGCTTCTGAAAAAACTTGTGATTTTTGTCCTTGAAAGGAGGTAAAGGAATAATGCATATCATGAGGGCCAAGCCTATTCCAAGGCAAGAATCCTGTTCTGCAGTTCTTACCGTGGATAATTCAGAAACCAGAATCTGTGAATTAAGGTCAACAAATCAAGCGACATAAAAAGAAAATGAAATCATAAACTGTGCTACTATAATTCCTGAAATGCAAAGCAGCACTCCTTGCCCTCAGAGCATTAACACCAAAAAACCCCACCAAAAAACCCCACCAAAAAACCCCACCAAAAAACCCCACCAAAAAACCCCACCAAAAAACCCCACCAAAAAACCCCACCAAAAAACCCTTCATACTTTGGCTATCTGCTCANAACCACACCAAAAAACCACACCAAAAAACCACACCAAAAAACCACACCAAAAAACCACACCAAAAAACCACACCAAAAAAATCTTCATACTTTGGCTATCTGCTCAAGGGTTATTAAGCTGAAATACAATATACAAAACCATATTTACCACTATATATTCATTGCAGTGACTACACACTCTGGTAGAGTGGAAAGAGTAGCACAGTCACAGACTTTCCAGACACACAGTCTGGAAAACAGCATTATCTGTCCCATGTGAAATGCTGTCATAAAGGCTTCTTCAGCTGCTGGAAGTCTGGAATGAAATAAATTTTGCAGCCCTGGACAATGGAGCAGCAGACCCTCAGGAGCTTCTGTGACCAGCACAAGCCTGTTCCCTAGCAGATTAGAACCTGAGGAACCTTGCTGTGGCAATTTAAGATGCTGCTATCTGCTCTTGCCTTCAGTGGAAACGATGCACTGGACAGGCAGCCCTACCCACATGGTCACCACACGAGTCACAACATTTTGTGCAGTGAAGACAAAAAAAGAGATTTGAACAGAGGCAGCAGAATATGAACCATGGTAGCTGCTGCAAACACAGACATGTTTCAGTACCAGTCTGCTGTTCTGCGTTGCAGGCAGCAGCTCTGACACGAGTCAATCCTCAAAAGGGCAGGAGAAACTTATACTACTGTTGCCAAATGCACAGCATTTGTAAAAGCCTTAGGAAGCCCTGGGCAGAACTTGGGTCTTCTATGACTCCCCTGACATGCTGTCCTCCAAATTCATTCAACACTGCTGTGATTCAATTAGTAATTTAACCCATAAAATTTGAGAGATCTTTCTACATACAGCATGGCTGAGAGGGGCAGTAGATCTACTCCTTCTGACTCCAAACAGTGAGAACAAAGTTATGAATTCAATTTACTTTTCCCCCTTCTCCCCTTTATTGCAACATAGCCTGAGAATAAAGGAAAAATCTGATTTAGATTAGTATCAGAGGGTAAGTCAGATCATGCAGCTTCTGAGGAAGACAGAACGACAGCTGAGGCAGCAAGGAGAATTCCTTGGCCTGTGTCACTTGGATCCCTTACATCGTTTTCATGGTTTTTCATGTTTATTTTCATACATTCTAGAAGTGCAGACGTCTGCAGTTGCCATGAATCTTAATTATGGAAGAATTCCTATTTTTGGAGGGACAACAACACAGCTCATATTATTCACAGGGTTCAGGCACTTAAAAGGAAACTACTTCTCAGGCATGTTAAGTAGCAGGGCTAGGGAGAAAACCTAAAGTAATGATGAGTTTAAAAGTTTCTGGCAAGTTGAAGTACCAGCAAGCAGGGGGAGACTGTGGAAAACTCTTCTGACTGGTACTCTCAACATCTGGTTATGGGCCAAAAGGAATCATATATATATATATGAAGTTAAGATTTTATTGTTAGTTTAACTAATATCTTGCTAAACTAACTTAAAATTCACTAGTTATTATTAGTTATTAACACAACTGCAATAATACTAACACTCATAGTCCACAGTAATACAGAAAAGAATCATACAGTTAAAATTATTACATACACCAAAAAAAAATCCTCTTATCAATATCTATTATCTGCATCTTTTCTATGGTATTATACTCACCTTTTCAGTGTCCATCTGTTTGATGGCTTCAATTTTCCTTAAGCAGAGTGAGGGTACAGCTGATGACAAGCCACCAGCATCCCGAGGTCTTCATCAGTAGAAGTTCAGCGTTCACAGTGCTGGTCTCTTCTTCCTTCTCAGTCCTCAAACCCACTAAGGGTCATTTTCATGTTTTCTTGATAGAGTCTGCTTATATGCTCTTTCTTTCCTTTGGTTCTCTGTTATTTGTTGGGTTTTTTTTTTGTCAGGGCTTTTTTTGTCATTCTCTGTTACCCCCGCACTGGCTTTACCCAGTGACAAGGCAGCTCTCTAACTGGAACCTCCAACATCACCNTCCACCCTGGCTTTACCCAGTGCCAAGGCAGCTCTCCTGTAGTGACTGCTCACTAACTGGAACCTCCAACATCACCTTGCCTTTGCACTCTGCTACACAATCTTTTCTTTTTACAGATGGTTGCTTGTTATTACTATAAAATAAAACTAAACTTATCTAAATGATGCCATGACTGCTTGACTATTGGACAATCACAGCTAAAATCAGCCTGGCTGGGGCAAGCCCAAGGAGTCCCTTGTACCACAGTGTCCATACAAAGCCTGCAGTCTTTGACTAGGAATGAGAAAAATCTTCTTCACTGGGCTGTGACTGCTCTGATCAGGTCCAATCTGTTGGATGTAAAACTTGAAAAGCTGAAGGACTATAGGTCCTTTTAAAAGAATTGCCAAAAAATATTATAGTCCAGGCTGCAATGAACTTCAGGGTAGGTGAGCCTACCTGCTCTCTGGTAGTAGCTGCTGTTCCTGGTGGGTTATTAAAATAATCCCACTAAGTTATTAAAATAATCCCACTCAAAGAGGAGCTCTTATTACATAGTGCATGTTGAACTTCACTTGTAGCATCTACCCAGGACAGTTGTAGGCAAGTGACATGTAATAGGATGACGGTTCGTGTTAAGGCCACCTTTGTGACCCCAAATTCCAATCACATCCTGAAAAGAGGAAGAGTCTTCTTCTACTCTACCATTTCAGGCTGATGGGGGAAGCCAGCAGCAGTCCCTAGGAGAAAGTACTTCTGCTTATTGCAAGGTATAAGGGAGTCCCCCAGGACCTAGATGAAGTTGCTCCTATCCAAAGGATTTAGTAACAGTTGGAGAGCAGATCAGGAGACCTGGCTCCAGCAGTGAGAAGATACAGATCTGCTGTTTACTAGTATAGCTTGATAAAGTACGTGTAGGTGTTGTAAACTTGAAAGCTTTTCTGAAGTAATCAGTAGTCCCTCCTCACACCAATAAGTGCGAAGCTGGGACTTAGGCATCATGAAGTTTGAAAATTATATTTTCACTGTGGACATAGTTTGATACTGAACAAACACCCTATTCTGTCATTGTTGTACTGTGGTTTTATATCTCTATCTCTTTTAATTAGGCTGTTAAATCTTGTTGAAAGCTTAGATCTAAATGAATCACGCTTTCCAGGGGAAATTGGGGATGAAATATTCCCAGTTGCTAGCAGGAAGGCAGGAAGTAGAGCAACCTGTGACCCAAGTTGTGACTGAGCCTCACTCAGACTGTAAGCCTTCCTATTCTCCACCAGCTTTTGCAGATAATTCCAGGGTCTCATTACAGACACAACCTTCTTTTTACATTGGTAATCCATAAAACATTGTAAAGGAGAAATAAAAGATTGAATTTTTAAAAAGTGTTCAATGCAAAAAACTAAGTATGTGGTTAATTTAACAATGTTCTTCTAAGTTCTCCTGATAATACATGACTGAAATCTAACAAAAAATTTTACACTTTATTAAGGAAATATCTCTTACCTTCACCACAGGATTAGTCCAGCTCATTTGTCTCCTCAGGATCTTACAGCCATCTCGGATACAGAGACCTTTTAACTTGCCAGGCAGTGTAAGATCTAAAACTCTTTCCTAGCAAAATGGCCTAAATAATTCTATTCTGTAAGTTATGAAAGACTAACAGTTTCTCCTGATCTCATCTGCTCACAATTTCAAAGTGTTTGAAACCTTAATAAATAAGCCCTCTCTGACTCTCCCCATATGTTACATTAAAACATGTGCCTCAATGATCAGGTTTGTAGTGAGCTTCCCCAGCTTGATACAAGAAGGGATGTATGTTCAATGCACTTTCCTGCTCTTGCTACAGCAGTGAAGAATTCAGAGCAACATTCCTCACTGCTCATCAGCACCCTGGGTGCAAGACCATAAGACAAGGACAACCTATACCCTTTCCAACAATGGCAGTGAACAAACCAGAGATCTTTGTCACCTCAGCTCAATGTCACCTCCCTGGAGGTCCAATGTCTCAACAAGATTTCTTAGTTAAGATCTGTATTATGTACTTTATTTTAAAAGGATTTTCAGGATTTTTTTTAAATGATCCTTACTGATAATGGGCATTAGGATCTTATAACACATCCAAAGGGAAGGAGAGAAGATAACGAAATCAAGGTTTAGGTGTGTATCAGTATAAGGCATATAGTTCTTTTTGAAACAACTGTTGTTATTCTTGATGATGAGTTCAAACATTTCTCTGAGGATTTAAACAGAACAGCCCATGGGCAGAGGATGTGGCCAGGGGTCCCAGATGAGGCTGGGCAGAGCCACCAAGGACTGTTGGTAACAAGGTGTGAGGGCCAACAGCAGTTCCAGGAACACTTTCTCAGCAAAGCAAACCCTTTCCCACAAAAACTCTGGGCTTCTTTCACATGGTCAAGGTGCAATAAATTGCTGATTGATAAAGAAAGTCCCGAGATTTTTTTTTCTGTTCAAAACATGATCCTTGCACGCATTGCAAGCTAAGACAGGACTGAACTCAAGTTAATTATTTAGTGCAAATTGTAGCCAAAGCAAGTCTATACTGATACACTGCACTTGAACCCAGCTGGCCATTGCAGTCCCGCTGAGATAGACTGCCCAGATCTGGCTTGAGGCTCTTCAGGTTGGACCTGCACCTTAGAGGCAGAAGCACTGGATCAACAGCAGTGTGGAGCAGCATTGCCTCCAAGAGAGTAGGAGCCATGTTGGGTCCTCTAGCCTGTTGACAAATTTCAAGGAAATGTTGCAGAGTATCCTCAGGCTATACAGTTTTCTCCACCATCTGCACCAATGCCCATAAGTAATCAATGCAATGGACACACCTTTGCCTCTCCCAAGTTTTCTCCGGGGCAAATTTTCCCCCAGAGCAGCCTGGAAAAAGGATCATGGCAGTAGCCTCAACTCAGCCATGGTCCATTTCTGCTCAGCTATTCCATGGTCCATTACATGCAAAGGACAAATAGAATGTCCACCTGCCGCTGGTGACTGTACCTTCACATCACCTATCACCACCAATGGGCTAGAGACAGTTGCAACCTGGACCTTTGCTTGAGGAAAACAATCATTTGGGTTCCCCCTTCTCCTCTGCTTTAGGCAAAGCACCAAGACATCAGCCCCAAACCTTCAGACTATTTGAAATAACTCAGAGGACTCTGCCTGCAGTGGATTTGTGAAGCTTGCACAACGTGCTCTGCCAGCAGGGCTCTGGAGACAGTAAACTCTGGTGGAAAGGGGGTTATAAAGAACAGGGGCACACATGCTAAACCTACTTCAAGCAAGCTTCTAGCTAATAAAGTATGGGTTTGGGGATCAAGTAGTGAGGTGGATCAAGAACTGGTTAAAGGGAAGAAGTCAGAGAGTTGTAGTCAATGGGACAGAATCCAGTTGGAGGTCTGTGACCAGTGGAGTCCCTCAGGGGTCGGTACTGGGACCGGTGTTGTTCAATATCTTCATCAACGACCTGGATGAGGGTACAGAATGTATCCTCAGCAAGTTTGCTGATGACACTAAACTGGGAGGAGTGGCTGACACACCAGAAGGTTGTGCTGCCATTCAAAGAGACCTTGATAGGCTGGAGAGTTGGGCAGGGAGAAACTTAATGAAATTCAACAAGGGCAAGTGCAGAGTTTTGCATCTGGGGAAGAACAACACCATGCACCAGTACAGGCTGGGGGCTGACCTGCTGGAGAGCAGTGTAGGAGAAAGGGACCTGGG
>VZRW01003028.1:50191-144714 GCA_013398125.1 Aegotheles bennettii
GAGGTTCCATGTAAATATCAGGAAAAACTTTTTCACTGTGAGAGTGCCAGAGCACTGGACCAGGCTGCCCAGAGAGGTTGTGGAGTCTCCTTCACTGGAGACATTCAAACCCCGCCTGGATGCGTTCCTGTGTGATGTACTCTAGATGACCCTGCTCTGGCAGGGGGGGTGGACTAGATGATCTTTCGAGGTCCCTTCCAACCCCTTAGATTCTGTGATTCTGTGATTCAGAAGAGGCTCTTTACCTCAAGTTCTGAAAGGAGAGACAAATTTCACTTCTGATCGAAGACTGATGTTATGCTTTAACAGCTAGTAATCTCTGAGTAAAATAAATATTATTAGAAATCAAGAGTTGGACACTGGCCTGAAGTTAGTGAAGTTAATTTAACATAGATCCTGCTTCAAATAAAAATAACAGACGGTCTCATGAAAGTCTGGGATAATGGTTGCTCTGTCCCTGTTAAGTGCTTCAAAGAGAACAGCAAAATTAGTGGTCAAGAAAATGAAACACGGATAGTGGTTTATATATAGCCCTGGGTAATCTTAGTGAAATTAGCTCCAGATATTATTTCTGCTCCTTAGGTAAAGTATTTGAAGCAAATTTCAGGCACAACCTAATTGTTATATTGACTAAAGTTGGCCTGAGTGAGAATGCACATCCAGGGGTGTAAACCTGGAAAACAAAAGAAAAAAAAAGAACTGGAAAGACAGATCAATACATCACAATGCAAAAGGTAAAGGAAAAGGTCTAAATGGTATAAAAATTACTAAGGATTTGAAAGGGAATAAACTAGATGTCTTAGTGAGTATGTTAAAATAGCAGAGCCTACTGAGAGTGGAGTTTTGCTCTATCAAAGCCAATGCAACACTCACTGACTGTAACATCCATTCCTCCCAAAACACACATTCTGAATGTTCACGCCCTATCACAGCACACTACATGAAGAAGCCAAACATGTGCTAGAGATGGAAATTCAAAAAGAAGCCAAGAAAATATTTAAGGCTCAAATGTTTCTTTGGATGTGAAAGTAACACTTGCAGTATGTATTAAAATGGGTAAAATAGGTAGATAAGGAGTATGTTTTCATGAATATTCTGATTTGCCTACATAATAATGCCTGCAACATGAAAGTAGCCAACAAGTTATATTGTTTACTTTGCTAGCTGAACAGCACAATAAGGGCAATAATGATAAGAGATTATACTGAGCCCACAGAGAGATGTTATCTAATATTGAGTGCTCATAGAAACCAAGAATGGAAGGAAGAACACAAAGGATTTTGACATTTAGAATCCTGGCTTTGAGCTAATGTAAAACAACTATTGGCAGTATAATTCTACCTCACTAAGGCATGGAAAAGCCCACTGCAGAAAGAAGAAATAGTTATGAAACAGGGGATGTATAACAAACTCATCCTGGTTAAGGGCAGCAGAAGCTGATGCTGTTTAATAGGAATGTTAAAGCAATAAGCAAACAGCTTCACAAATACAACTAATCTCACAGATAAGATTGACAGCTCTAAAATAAAAATAAGGGAAAAAAAAGCATCAAGAATATTGAATTTCTAATTCCAAGGACTGTTCCAAGTAACAGGTTAAGATATCTTCAGAACTACAGTCACCTCAGACAGAAGATAGTGAAAAAGTCAGTCCCTGAAGGAAACTGTGTAACACTGAAGAGGAGAAGGGAAAAAATGAAATATAAAGATTGTATTTCTAGAGATGATAAAAATCTAAGGGCTGCCAAGCCAGACAAGTGACTTGCAAGTGCCATAAAGAAGAGTCTCTATTCTCACTTCTAGGTGGAAGCAATCGTGAGCAGAATGCAATTAATCAATGCAGGGTAGTGGAGAGAAACCAGTGTGAGAAGAGTCAGCAGAGTTAACTCCTTTCCATTATTTTCCCCATTGCAACAGTTCTTTTGTCTTTGCCCTCATCCAGAAACTGTTCTAAATAATCTTCCAAAATGTATTTGCTTTCTAAGATGTGTAAGCACTAAAACCATAACATTTACTCAAATATCAGTAACACATCTTCAACTGTGCACATACAGCTGAATGCTCTGTACCCAGTTGCTGCACTAAGGTTGAATTATTATATTTCATAAGCAACGACAGAATATCCTGATCCTCACAACTCAAAAGTTCTTTTAAGACACGAGAGTTCTCCTAACTTCTTAAAAATGTCTCAAAAATTATAGTCTGTATGAACCAGAAAAGCATATTTAGAAATTTTGACATTTATAGAGATGTTGACATGAGGACCTAGACCTTGCCTCAGTCAGATATTAGAAACTCCTTGGTTTCTCCTTCTGTGCCTACTCGAAGCAAAGTGCTCATGGTGGTCACTCATAGTTAGGTAAAAGACCAAGACAAAAAGCTTTCATGCCAAGAAGCAAAACTACTGCTGTCAGTGTAGAATCTGTAGTCAAAAGCTAGTCCTGATCCTCAAGAGCTTATCCTGCACAGTGGTCATCAGTTGGCTCTGTAAAGGCCTGTGGGAAGAACTCAAATTTCATCTACCACGCACCAACCACAGCAAATGGCACTCAGTAAGAGACAAATGATGTGCATGCAAGGGAGCTGACATGACAAGTGAGCAGAAAAATGCAAGTTCCAAATGCTGTGGTAGAGGTGAGCAAGAAGTGCATTATCATCACACCTCCTGATTTCAGTATGTATTGGCATCTCCATACTTATTTTTAACTGGTTTAGTTAACAGTAATGGTGATGAGAAAGCAATACCTTGGTGTAGCCAGGCAACCCTTACCCAGGGTCAGCAGTGAGGTTTGTACAAATGCTTAGGGCATTTTCATGTTCTTTATCACCACTTCTTTCAGGCAAGGTAGAAGGCAGGGGACAAAAGCAAACTTTAAAAAAAATAATAAACCACTGCAATAAGAGAAACAACAATTTCCACCAGAGCTTCTTAAAGTTACTAGAGTTGAGCATATATGCACAAACACACCTTAAAATAAAACTTCAGATGTGGAAGATAGAGAGAGATAAATCACATAGACACTATGCATAACCATTTGGATATCAGTAGTACTTTCCCAAACAAACACTATGACAATTCCAAACAGACTTGCATAAAGCAGAAACAGGGTAGCCAGCTCTCTAGGAGCAAGCTGACAGCACCCTGAGCATTCCCAGCTGGTCTGGAGCCACCTTGGTACTTGGCATTCCTTCCAAACAAAGTCTTCCTAAACAGAATCAACTCTTATTTGAATGGGGGTGATCCTCATGCAGCAGGTCTGAAAAACATCAGACTGATATTGCTGATGGGCAAGAGCATGCGGTGACTGTCATGTGCTCATCAGGGAAGGAAAACTACAATTCAGGAGCTCCAGATCTGGTGAACTAAAACAGCTTCTTGTAACAAGAATCAGCAGGCATACCTGAGAGCCACTCACATGTCCTTATTCCACCCTATATCCATCAACAAGCTGAGCAGAACAACACAGGGGGGATGGGGCAAATACAATAAAAAACCCCTTATTTCAGATGATTAGTTAAAACAAATTTCCTGTGTGGGAAGGAGAGCAAACAAAATTAAGGAGTTGAAGAGGAAGACAGGCCTTATTGACCTGACTGCTTATTTTACCCACACTCTTGCTCTATCATATGCTGCCTATCCTGTTATTACATTACCCACCAGAAAGCAGATGGCTGAAAGATCCAGCAAACAACTCAGGAAAAAGAGCCCAGAATAGTCAATGGCAAAGGTTAAGCAGCTGACAAGGAGCTCCCCATGCTTTGAGTAAAAGTCTGTTCACAGGAGAGGGCTCTAACATGAAAAAGACTCGGAAAAAAGGGGAGGGGATGGTACTTCCACAGTTTATAATAAAGTAAAAAAAGTGCAGACATATTATTTCTTCAGAGGTTAAAAGTGGGTTGTAAAATAAAAGGTCTTTTTTTTTAACCGCCAGAAAACAAACTTGTCTTCACCCTACAGAGATATTAAGGCTGCAGTTCAAAGTGAACATTCAAGTTGTTAACATCTGCTCAGACTCCCACGGCCAGTATTCTGGGTAAAGGTCCTTGCTGACACTTGGACAGCTCTAGCCCAATGCTATTCCTACTGCAATAGGGTCTCTCATCAGCAATCAATTTTCTACTCATCTTCCCACTGCCTATCCTTGCATGTTTCCTTTCCCACCTTATGAGCCTGGACTGTGCTCCCTGCACCAGGGCATCTCCTTTGATGCCCATCACAGATCATTTTTTGCCACAAATGGTCCACATTAATAACATTCCTCTCCCATAACCCCTTTGGAAAGACTTAGTTACTCGATTTGGAGGACTGTCACTTTAAGAGTTTTGCATTATCTGGCTTGCATCTCCCACAACTACATCATTGTCTTTGGAAGTATCCCTTTCAATACCCCTAAGCCTTCCCTTTCTATCACATACCACCAAAACTTTTCTTCTCCCTATCTCATACTACAATAGCTGCTGTCTATAAACATAGACAATATGTGAAAGAAACCATGTTGGCACAAACCTATTCATATTTTGCTGCAGTACAAAGAATCATTCTGGCATCACTTGAAGCACTAGGGATCCAATTTTCAAGTCAGAAAGACTTCAATTTAGCATTATAAGACTTTGGAATATACAGTCATTCTGCAGAATTGCAGCTTCAAACTGCTTTGGCAGGTACAGCAGAATCACCAATATTTAGTGTCATTTGCTGAAAGTATAAGGCAACTGAAGTATGGCCATCTGTAATTATAAAGACTGCCCTGTCAGTAAGAAGAAAAACATTTGATTCACACATCCCCGTCCTCTTGAAAAAATTATTCCCCATTCATCCATGAATGAAATGGGAGTTTTGCCTCAGCTGATGGTCCCCAATTCATAATCCAGAAAGTACCTCCTATCTCTCTATCATTTAAAAACACATCCTTCAGGCCATGCTGTATCCACTTGTGAAAATACACTCTTCCCTGTACAGTGTTTTCAATTAAGCCTCCAGTACTAGTGTGTGGCTTTATCATAAGGAAATATGATAACTTCTATGATAACTAATAAATTCTCTCTCTGTCTAGAGCAAAGATTTCAGCTTCATCATATCATGGAAACTTGTGGACAGCAGAACACCACGGTCCTATTCCAAGTAGATAAAATGTCTACATTATTGCTAGTAAATTTCTTTCTACAGGATGGAAGATTATCTCCGAGAAATTTTTTCTAATCATCTGGGTTATCAACATATCCAAGCACACAAGTTCTGTGTCCCATAGGACCAAATACCACAGTCATCCTGACAGCGCTTATTTATCTGAGGCAATGAGAAAAATATTCTCATTGTCCCCCTATCCACAACTCTATGACTCCTAATTTTGAATAATTACAGATGTGAGATTTATTTTTTTTATCCTTTTCCAAAAGTGATTTTTTTATGTAAAGCTTGTTTGGTACATCTCTAGAAAACTGATTATTCAGGTTAAGAGTCCCTTATGTGGAACAGGGTTATCAGTATAAGGTAGGAAAACAGCTGCAGTTCACAGGAATAAGAGCTGAAAAAGCTTAAGATCAAAGTTTGGACTATTCAGAGCAGGCAATTCTCAGCTAGTAACTCTAGATATAGTTCATTACCAGAAAAGCTGAACTGAGTGAAATAATTTCCTCTCTGAAAATACTTTATGCCAGTGTCCAGGGTTTTGAGCCATCTGGAAGGATGCAGCATAGATAACACCCAAGCGTTCATAAAATGCTTCCTCCATTGGAGCACATTGCCACCATCAGCACGCAAAGGAAAGTGCTTCTGAGAAAATACGGAAGAATAGAGAGCTAAAACCAGAAGATAAATACAGACCACCAACCCAAGAGTAGCAGATACTAAATGCCTTCCATTTCACATAAACACTGGAGGAAATAATAATGAAAATGAGCCAGGAGATTATTTTAAGATCATAGAATGGTTTGGATTGGAAGGAACTTTAAAGATCATCTAGTTCCACCCCCCCGACCATGGGCAGGGACACTTCCCACTAGACCAGGTTGCTCAAAGCCCCCTCCAACCTGGCCTTGAACGCTGCCAGGGAGGGGGCATCCACAACCTCTCTGGGCAATCTAAATCTCTTTCAGTTTGAAACCATTCCCCTTGTCCTATCATTACATGCCCTTGTAAAAAGCCCCTCTCCAGCTTTCCTGTCGGACCCATTCAGGCTGCTAATTAGGTCTCCCCAGACCCTTCTCTTCTGCAGGCTGAACAACCCCAACTCTCTCAGCCTGTCTTCATAGGAGAGGTGCTCCAGCCCCCTGATTATCTTCATGGCCCTCCTCCAGACTTGCTCCAAGAGCTCCATGTCCTTCTTATGTTGGGGACCCCTGAACTGGACACAGTACTCTAGGTGATGTCTCATGAGAGCAGAGTAGAGAGGGAGAATCACCTCCCTCAACCTGCTGGTCACACTTCTTTTGATGCAGCCCAGGATACCAGTGGCTTTCTAGGCTGCAAGCACACACTGCTGGCTCATGCTGAGCTTTTCATCAACTAAAACCCCCAACTCCTCCTCCTCATGGCTGTTCTCAGTCCATTCTCCCCCCAGCCTGTATTTGTGCCCAGGTGCAGGACCTTGAACTTGGCCTTGTTGAATTTCATGTGGTTTGAATGGGCCAGATATCCCCACAGTTCCTGTGATGGACAGAGATTCCTACTCTGACCTTTCAGGTTTTGATGGTACGAACGTTGTTTGCCTCTCCACCTCAAAACACAAACACATATGTACATTTTCAGAGTTTCTGACCTTCTTCAACCAACAGCTCTAGATCTAGATGTACGACCCTACACTGTTGCCCTTCTTAATTTTCCTAACTGTTCACGTGGTGCTATCCTGTCCCCACACAAAATGTTACATCCAGTGCTACCAGAGGAAACTTCCACTTCTGCTCCCAACACATCTCTGGCAGAGATTAAAGCCTGAACAGCTGTTCAGTGAATCTGAACGTAGCAAGAGAATTAACTGGCTGAGAACTTGGTACTTTACTCCTACAAGGCAAGCAAGGTTGCAGAAGCATGTGAGCAGGGCACTGCATCACACCTGGCACTTCAAATCCCACAGCATCAACAGCAGAGGTCATTGCCACCAGGAACGGCTGTTCAGAGGAGATGAGGGACAGAAGATACAGGAGAACAGCTCAACCAAACTTCATCTCCCCTTAGCGCATGAATAAACCTTTTTTCACCTCTGCTTGTTACAAGAACACAGTTAATGCCTATTTCTTTGTTTAATATTAATTAGGAAAGGGGAATGCCTGCTAGGTCAAGAGCTCTTACACTTTTGTGTCTCCTGTAACCTTTTTTGGGGACACACTGGCTCATTTGTTAATGCTAAAGGCTGATGAGAGTTCCTGAGTAACGGTGGATACAGATGTTTTTCCCCCTTTGTTAAAAAGTTACCTCCACTGGAATATCATTATTCCCAATATTTGTGATTGTGGCTCCACTTTCATTAGTATAAAAATCAAAGTTGCAAAGATTGGGTTTGGGGTACTAAACCCCTCACCTTCTGTCCTAACTAATTTCAAACAATAAAACACTGAAATAGAATAATAAAAATATAAGCATATGTAGTGTGCAATAGAGCATAGAAATAGCTCAGAAAGGAATCACCAGAATCTCATCTGACCTTCAAGATGACTGTAGAAGATTGACATCAAGGCATGTATTTTCTGTACATCACATTTTAACAGCTCAACTTAAAGATCTCGTATGGAATAGTGTGTGCTGTGACATAGGCTCCGTTGTGCAAGAGACAGAATCCCAAACTCAAAAAGCAGAAACTCTTCAAATGCTGTATGGGAAGCAGAGTTTTTCGTTCCCGTTTCATTGACACAAATAGAAAATAAATTTGTTGTACTTTTATTACACCTACCAAAAGAATGCAACATAATTCTGTCAACAATACTCTGTGCTGAGAGGCAGAGAGCATCAGAGCTTTTGCTCCCTGCAAAAAATACAACCAGAAATAGCTCTCTTTGATTCATTCCCGAACTGTGACTGATCATCAAAACCTTTCAACTTCTCATTTTTAAGCTTTTCAAAAAACACAATACTTTGGTAAAATCACTGTCAGTTTCTGCCTTCTCCAGGATGCGGGATTATGTTTATCTTCCTTTGCTACTGAACTCTTCAGTACTTTTACTGCATTTCAAAGCAGCAAGTCTTTAAGCATAGTTATACCTCATGCCCTGCTTGATTACTTACTAATACTTCTCATTTAACTCCATTCTTGGATCAGTCAGGACTGGATTAAGGTAAAACATTCTCAGTTGAAGGTCCAGAGTACAAAACTCAGGCAAAAGCCTGACACACGGTTCCTGGGACAAAGCCTTTGCAGCACCCCTGCAAGTATTTTTGGAAGATTTATTCTTAATGGTATTATGGAAGATACTCATTCTTGGTTTCATTTTAAAGGCTGTATGTTTCTAACAGGGGTCTTCCAGCCCTCTGATGCCTTTTTTTAGTAATAATATAGGTTGCTTTTTTATCAGATTTGTTTTCTTGCAAGTTAACTCTTTATGGTGGGAGTAGCTTATTCTGGAATTAATGCTACACATTTATGGCACCGAATGGCACGCTGACACCTACGAACCAGAAGCACAAATAATATCTATTAAACAAGGGTGATGGTAAGAAGGAAGAAACTGAAGGTGGGAGGGCTCTACATTAATATTACATGACCTAGGAAAACAGACTGCACAAACCATTATTAACTCGATGGGGGGGGGAAGGAACAGAGGACAATACATGCTTGAAGCCAAGATTTTATGGTACGAAGGTGTAAGGTTTGTCTAGTAAAAGTGGGTGTACATACACAGATGCACATAGGCACACAGATGTCCCAGGAAATCAATTTTGACTTTAAAAAAACATAAATGGGACAAATGCTAGTGTGGATACATGGCTGCTTGATATACACAGCTCCTACAGTGGTGTAGGCACCTCTTTTTGAATGTCACCAGACAACTCTGACTCTATCCTCATACGGAGATGGAAAAGGGATTCTATTTGCATCGTGGACAGAAAGCTTCAGATTCTCAGTGGCAGTATTTTCTTCATCGCAGAAAAAAGTGATTTGCTCAGTCCCCATTTTCTTCTCCCTCACAACACTTTAGCTAAGCTTTTTTTTCAGCTGGTTGTATAGAGCTTCCTTACAAATCAGTGCCTTCCTGGAAGATGATATATATGGAATTTGTATGAAGAGGAAGAAAGTGCAAGAGAAAGAATTGTGTTTAGTTAATTTAAAATGCTTGGAAATATGACCTGCAATCTCGGTACAAATATATTCTCCATCAACCCAATCACTGATAAAGATTTCAAGTTCCTACTGAAAGTCAGTAAACACAACTCCTTCTTTTAAATTACAGTATTAAGTTAGAAGTTTTCTAGGGAGGAAAATGTTTTCTCTCTTGCTATCCAAAAGAGTTCCTGTGCTTCAGTCATATCTTGGCCAAGCTTTTCTTGTTTACACAGAAATAAATAGTTTATTCTTTCAATTGTAGTCTCCTGGGGAAATACTCATGCTCAGTCACTACACCAGAACAATTTAGACAAATGCACACAGTTTTTACCAGCTGTACAGAATTATCTTTTGAAGTTCAGACATCTTTCATATAGCTCAGACACACAAAGGCATACTAAATGCTTTTAGTTTTGTTCCCAGTGCTCTGATGCCAGAAGCACCTATAAACAGCAGTAACCATTAACAAACAAAGTGGTTTCAAGATCAGCTGTAGGATAAAGATAATTTAATCTTAAAATTATTATTTTTTAATATGCACTTATGCATAACCTAAACTATGGTTTGTTGAACTACAATTTCTTAAACTATCATTCCTCATTTGCATAGCACAATAATGATACATCATTCTAGTCTAACATCATGTATTAGAAAAAAAGCTGAAGTCTACAGCATACATTTGATAATACAGAAACTTAACTGCATACATAATAAGCCTGTGTTATGAATAACTATTTTTCTAATACTTCTTACAGTCTAAACCTCAAAGTATTCTACAAAACCTCCTAGAGCCTTCCAACATCTATACAATGAAGAAGAATAAAATGTATAGAAGTTAAGTGATTCACATGGTCACAGAGTAAGTAACATAGCCAGGTTGGGGTCCCAATTCAAAAGATCAGCTAGCAAACCACAAAGGCACTCTGTATCATCACATGACTTGCAACTCCACTGATCACCTGAACTAAATGGTAAAGAGTTTTGCATTGCCTTTATGAGTCTGGAAAAACTGTTTGATACCTAGCATTTCAGTTTTGATACATATTTGCTCCTACATTTTTTACTTTCAGTCTGGGAGTACAAGCAGTTTGGGAGGTTTACAAGTTGTGCTGGCCTCCACAGCTAAGAGTGCAGTTCTACCCTGTACCCCTGCATCTCTGCTGTGCTGAGAAAGCCTTAGGAAAAAGCAGTGAATATTGCAGGAAGCACCCTCCTCAAAGCAGCACACACACAGCAAAAAGGCAGGATTTTGCCACATAACACACCACTGCTGGGATATAGCTTCCCAAAATTCCCAGTGTTCTGGCAATGAAAATGGCCAGCATTCCCCCCTCAGTAAAAACACACACTATATACTGTGATATGAAATCCCTGCACACTAGCAGGGAGGAAAGGACTCATTTTGGGGGGAAATCAGCAATAACTCCTCCTGACACGCATGAGCAAGAGGGACTTACCCAGACAGGCACAGCTGGGGTCTCCACACTTCTGTCATCAACAAAGGGAAAACTGGGTCATTGGTGTTAGTGTTACCTGTTCCTCCTTTAGTTTCTGAGACTCCTCTCCCCACCCCAATAAAATAAGAGAATTCTAGCCAAAGCCTGCCTTCTAAATACATGTACTATCACTGCTTTCCAAATGCAACCACTAATAATAATCTGAAGGAAACCATTTTAAGACCAATTTACTAAGTTTCTGCATGCTATCCTGAGGGCAAAAGTCCACATACACAAGCACACTGTTAGAAACTCTTCATTTTTTAGTTTAGCTAGACATTTTATTTTGCCTTTTGGGTTCACTTGCTGCCCTTTCTTTCTTCCTTTTTGTTTTAACCCACTCCTAAATTTCCTGGATCAAGATCACCACCAGCAGTACCATTCTGCATGCAGAGATCTATCTTCCTCCTTCTCATTATCATTAACTGCACTCATAGCTATGCCTTTTGACTCCCAGGGGTTTTTTTTTGGTTGTGTTTTTTTTTAAAGCCCTGTTTTTTGAAACAGAGTCTGGAGTAAAAAAGATTCATCAAAGTCATCATTATTCCACATTTATCTGCAGTGAACTATCTTTCTCGTCTATTATCCCTTAAATGATCTAAAGCCTCCTGTCTGCCATGTTCCTCTTCATTATCTGCTGTTCCACTCTCATCCATTTCTTGCCAGCGCTGTCTTTGTTCTCTGCCTTTCATTTTCTGCACCACATATCAATAGCGCTGGCTGTGATCTAGAGGTTCACAACGAGGAGTCACACAAATGATTTTCTAAGTGTGATGCAGATCACAAAAAAGGGTTTTATGCTGTGCATTTGTTGTTACTCAAACCAAGCCCTGCTCTGCTGCAAATGCCCCGGCTGGTCCCTTAGCTTTCAAGTTTTTGTCCAGAAGCACTCGGGAAATGGCACTACTAGACTATAACTCATGGTAAAGAGAGACTTGACTTTCATACATCCCCCACTTTCATCTTTCTCCTCCATATTTACTGCTACACACACCGGACTTTGTGACATTGTTTTAATTTGATATGTCGAACCCCAAACATACATTAAACTGATACACATTTCTCTAGAGCCTAGATGTCATTTTATTAGCAGTGGCTGAGTTACCCTTGTCTTGCATTTATTAGTCCTTTAGAAGATGTCTGCCTCTGAATGCATAAGCTAGCTGTGTTCTTTGTCAGCATTAAGCAAAATCACTGCTGTGGTAAGTAGAAAGTGGCTGAACTAATCAAGTTGAGCAGGTTACACAACTTTCTACTGTTTCATAGCAAGGACTCCATTCACGCAGTTGATCAGTCATCAGGTAGCCACTACATTTCAGACACCAAACAGAACTAGTGTGCCTGTCAGCAACTCTGGAACATTAATTTCTAGCTCAGGATTTGCTAGTAGGACTGAAGGATTGCAGTGCTCCCTTCTACTCCTTTTCTGTACAGCTATGGATGAAATATATGTACGAAATATAGCCCAACCCACAGGAGGAAAAACCTTAAGTTTGTTATAGGAAAGACAGTTCTAGACAAAATAAAAAGCTTTTCAACCCCTGTAATCCTGGCTTCGGAATTCATTGTTTCCAGCCAGTCATATACAAGAGACATAAGTATTTGGAATACAGCAAATAGAGACCTATGCTGGATGCTCACGGTGTCACAAAAGACACAGCCCAGCTATTACTCCCTCAGGGTTTGCAGACTGGAAAGCTTGCTTTTTTTTTAACCTGGCCTTATGTTTCTCATTCTCTCTAGTTTATGACTTCTGAATCTTTCTGAAAACGTTTTGCCAGCTCCATCAGTAGTCTTAATGTCACATAACAAACAGTACACTTGTGCTTGAGGAAATTTTCCTACACACCTGGAACTGGGGAGTGCCTTCACATGACTCAATCAAACTGGCTGAAATGGAAGAACTCTGCACCCAGTCCTGCCTTGAACCCAGCACACACACACACCCCCCAACATTTGCTTGGCAGAGGTGAAAAAATCCCACTGGTGTGACCAGAGAATGCTAGTCTAGCAGCCTTTTGCTCTGTGATTTTCCTTGGAAAATCATCTAGAGTTTAGATGGAAATATACTTGCTGTCTGCTTTGATTTTACATCTGATAGGGAAGGGAGTCAGCACAGAGAAGGACAGAAATAACACAGCCTTATATTCACTGCAGAGCTACCACACACTAGAATCAACCAGTTAATGAACTCTGCTTAAACCACTCTCACCTTAAAGTTCACCAGGGCAAAATCTGAAGACAAGTTTGACTGGGTGAGGAGACAGAAGGAAAAAAAAAGATAGAGCATGAGTGCACATCACTAGAAAGTCTGTTCTATCAGATAACTAAGTAGACTTTCATCATATAAATTTAAATTATCATACTAAAGTTTTAAATTTTAATTATCATAGTTTTAAATTACCATACTAAATCAGCACAGGCATTGAAATACTGGGATGCAAGGAAAGGAAGCTCAAAAGGAAAATCTCACTGGGTTAATTACCTCATTTAAGAAAGAGGACTAAAGCATGAATTCAACTTCATGCTCATATTATCCCAATCCTCCTATCTTATAGTGGTATTATATGATAATTTGATATCATTCATTTGTCCCTCTAGTTCTGCTGCAAATACAGTACTGGTGTTCATTCCTGTACTTACCAACTAAAGAGACTGAAACTGGGTCCTGTTCCTGTACAGGAGGAAAAAAACTAATAAAACCCCATTAAGCATTATTTTTTTTCTGTACATTTACACTAAAAATATTCCCAAGTAGTCAATCCTGTACCCACCTCACCCATTTGTCTCATGCTGCTACGTTGAAAAACAACCCGAGATAGAATTTTTTCCTGTACACGAGTGCCAGAACGTGATGTGTCTCAAATTACCAAGAGCACAGGAAGACAAAGCACTTCATAGATACAGGACATCAAGTTCTTTCTGCAAGACAAGAAAGTTTGAGAGCATTTTATTTGTCAGCACAACTTTCTCACCCAGAAAGGTGGCAGTTTTGAACACTTCTGAGGATTTTGAAATGCAGGCAGCATATGTTGCCATTGACACACAAATGATGCTATGTTTTGTTCTTCAGTGAATAAGCTTTTGATAGCCATTGTCAAGGGATGTGACAATCTATTTAATCAAAAACAATGGGTCCAGATTTCAGCTGTTGTAGATCCCTGCTATAACTCCCTTGATAACAATAGGGCTATGTTGGTTTGGAGCAGTGCAAGTTTATAAAATCTGCCCTGATAAATTTACAATGCATCAGAACATCACCATCCTCAACAAGAAGCCTAACAGCTCAACTTTATTGTCTGAAATGAGATGAGTAAATGGGAGGAAGCTACATTTTTCCTCTCCTCTTTGGAAGTTCATGGGACTGGTAGGCAATGAATAGAAATAGGGTACGAAAACAAACCATACTTTGTTCTATCAAATCTAAAACAATACAAAAGATACAGATTTATTCCTTAAAGGACCTGAGGATTTCTCAGTTGGAGCTGGCTTTTCTCACAGGGAGAGGGTTGCATGGTTTTAGTAATCTTTTTTTAAAGTACTATTAGTAAACGAGAGGGATTAGCACATAGAGTAAATTAGATTGGAAAAGCTTCTCTGAGCATCTGTTGTTGTCCCACTTTGGAGGTTACAACCACAGGTACACTGCCTGAGTTTATCTTAAAGGACATACAAACAGTTTATCTCTGTTCATCTGGGTCTGAAGTCTGTCTGGTTCCTCTAAATCTAGCTCTAAAAATCCATTCAGAAAAAGACTCTATTTATATATAGTACCCGTCGACAGTTTTCCAAGTACTTTTCTTAGCCTTAAAAGTTTTGTACTATGTTTTAACTATACTTCCACAACTGTCAGTGGATCTACCCGAACATTTCCTACTTGAAGAAACAAACACAACATCAAATTGCTTACCATGTTGTCAACACAAGAAAACTGCTATGTAAATAGGAAGAAAAAAAGTCTCTCAGTTCCCTCACCTTCTCTTAGAAATCATAAGAATTATTTGGGTTTTTATTACAATGAGGGTGGTCAAACATAGGAACAGGTTTCCCAGAGAGCTTATATATTCTCCATATGTGGAGCTTCTCAAAACTCAAGTTTTGAGCTATAGTCCTGGGCAACCTGCTCTAGCTGACCCTTCCAAACTAAACAATTCTGTGATAAACAAGCACAGAGTCTTGAACTCTTTTTTTTTTGCAGATAAGCATCAAGCCAGTCAGATGTTTGTTAGGTACATTCATGTTTCTCTATCCCTTTTGTATCCTAAATGAAATACTATCTCTCTAGGACACAGTTTCAACATATGCGTCTGGTAACTCGGGATGAATCATAGCGGGTACTGTAAATGAAGCTACACTTTGTTTTTCAGCAAAGAAAGACTAAGTAAAGCTGGTTTTCCTTTGATCTATTTGATAAGATGGAGATTCAAAAAACTGCCTATTCATCTTAAGGAGTTACATCTATTGAACACACAGCAGCACAGGCCTGTGGGGATGGAGGCTCTGAATCTGCAGACTTAACAGCATGAACTCTTCCTGTGCACAGCTAACACAATTGTGCAGCAGAGGTAATAAATAAAGGCTTGCTGACTTTAGTACCTTTTGTTCATCTAAGACATGTAAAGAATATTGGAAAACAATGTTTTATCTCAGTATTCACCTCTTAGTTTACTGCAGGAACACCCACCTTTGTGGGTTTTTTCACATTAGACTGCTCACATACTGCAAGATGAGTTTTTTGTGAGGGCAAACCTCAGTGTTCAAAGTTTCTGAGTAGAAATGTTATTCAAAACCAAGAATTATCTCCACCCTTCCTGCCTTTTTTTTTAAGCTGCTTTGATAGGCACTAATTAATCATGTCATGTAGACTTCCATTAACAGGAATGAAAAAAAGTCAGCAGCCTGCAAGCACTCTGAAGCTGGTCTTCTTCATTTTTCCAATGATGGTTACTTGCCTGCATGTCCTGATTTTTTTTGCCTGCATCAGTCACTTCCCACATTTAGATTTGACTCTGGTAGAGTTGAGTTCTGTCAGGCCCAAAGGCTGCAGAAAGCCTACAGGAAACAAACAAAAAAACAAATTAGGATGATGGGGTGAGGGTTGAGGAAGTTACAAACACACAAAACTCACTCCATCCAGACCAGAAAAAGACGTAGAAGTGGAAAGAAGCAGCAGTGGCAGCAAAAGCAATTTGTTCAAAAAACAATGCTGCCCATGAGCCAGCAATGCACCTTCATAACAAAGACAACCAACAGCACCCTGGGCTGAGGGACGAGTGTTGCCTGCAGGTTGAGGTAGGTGATCCTTTCCACCCAGTGCTGGTGAGGCCACACTTGGGGTGCTGGGTCCAGTTCCAGCCTCTCCAGTACAAGACATGCACAAGACCAGCAAAGGGCCACAAAGATAAGGACAGGACTGGAGCATATCCCATACAAGGAAAGACTGAGAAAGCTGGGACTGTTCAGCCTGCAAAAGAGAAGGCTGGGCAGCAGGGGTGGATCTTAACAATGTTTATTAATACCTGATGGGTGGGAGCAAAGAAGAGGGAACCAGGCTCTTCTCGGTGGTGTTCAGTGACAGGACAAGACAAAAGGAGCACAAATTAAAAGGCATTAAATTCCATCTAAACACACACATCACCTTTTCACTGTGAGAGTGCACAGTGTAGCAGGTTGCCTAGAGATGCTGTGGAGTTTCCATCCTCAAAGATATTCCAGGCAACATAAAAAGAAAAAATTCTGGATGGCAACATGCAATATAGATAGTTATCAACAAGATCAAACCCAGCTTCATCTGCATGAAAATGAAAGAGTAATCCCACTTGTACGGAAGCAGGAAGAGAAGAAACACAAACAATCTTCATCTACCAGAAACCGTCCATGACTATTCATCCCCCTAGCTTAGTTTTATATTTCACCTGTGGTCCTTAGGGGCAATTTCAGGGATGAGGCAACTTGACAGAGCTAAAACAGTGATTTTACTGAGTATTCTTTCAATGTCTGCACCCATGCATTATCTGGAGCAGGCCGAGTTAAATGCCTGCAAATTAGATTGAGGGGGGCAGGAGAAGCAAAGTAGCATTTTATAGCCTGTAATTAATGAGTCACTCAGCTTGTAGACAAATGTTTTGAATACTGATTGCAGCAACCATCATTCCTACACCCATCGTTTACACAGTGACAGTGTCACAGCAGCAAGAACTCTGCAATCCCCTAAAGCCTGAACTTCCAGCCTTGCAGAGCCAACTTACAGTTGCTGGAGACAGGAGAGTTAAAAGGCATGGCCATCACCTTGGTGGGCAGGAAGGAACATTAAGGCACTCCTAGTGCACTCCTCTTGCCTTGAGCATATTAATTGTTTAGTAGGATATCAGCGTTATCCCAAATGATTAGTTACCCACATTAGAGTTGTTCATGGTCCTTCTTTGCCAGTCCAGATCCAAATGACCTGATTCAATGTGAAACGAGTATTTTCACTGATGGCAAGCAGGGCTCAGATCCACACAGAGTAATTTTAGGCTTTATCATTTTCATGGCACTTCTGTTCCTAATTTACACACAGAATCTGGCACAGGGATTCTGTTGTACCACCAGTTTAGAAGGACACTTGGTGTGAACCAGGAGACAGACACGCACTCTTCTAGCAGTTTTTTAAAATTGTTTAATACCAAGTAGCTGTTTTCCTCCATGGCAATGTTTCACTGCTCTCCTCTCCTCCCTGCCACCTTATAGGAAAAGCCTGCTTCTGCTCGTGGATATGTGACAAACATCTGTTTGTCACTACAGGAGTGTACTGTACTAATTACCTAATGACACTTTATGCCATTAATATGTAATAGTTAACACTCCCATATACAAGCTGCATCATCTCCACAAAGCTCTTCAGAGCCATTTCCCTGCAATGTGAGAAATCTCATACATTTTACAGGAAGCTTAACACAGGACCGAGAGCTGTATGTTCTTTAGCACCTGCTTGAAAGACAGCTTATTTTACTATTTTTTTTTTAATTATCAGATGATGTGAGAAGATCATAGGTTTGTTTCATTGAGCACACTCCTTCAAAGTTTCTTGTCATGTCATAGCCCTCTGATGTATGCAATCTTGTAAACACTTCTCATGGCAATTAAAAATAGTGTTTCTTGCCTGGCTGACCAATTAACTTCCTATCTGAATTACCTACCTCATTAGGTGGGAGCAACTGAGGGAGCTGGGGGTGTTCAGTCTGGAGGAGAGGAGGCTCAGGGGGGACCTCATCGCTCTCTACAACTCCCTGAAAGGAGGTTGTGGTGAGGTGGGGGTTGGTCTCTCCTGCCGTGCCCACAGTGAAAGGATGAGAGGAAACGGCTTTAAATTGCAGCAGGGGAGATTCAGATGGGACATCAGGGAAAATTTCTTCACTGTCAGGGTGATTGGGTGTGGGAATGGGTTGCCCAGGGAGGTGATGGAGTCACCATCCCTGGAGGTGTTCAAGAGGCGTCTGGATGTGGTGCTGGGTGATATGGGTTGGTGGTGAGGTAGGTAGGCAGTTGAGATTGGATGATCTTGAAGGTCTCTTCTAACCTCGATGATGGTATGATCCTATGATCTGGTCAAGAATGGCAGCCACTGAGGATTCAGCATGTAATGCTGATATCTGGGAGAAGTGTAAACTAAACCTAATACATCTTAACATACATCAACACTGTTGGTTTTCCACTTTGAATTAAAAATTTACTTTTTCAGACATTTTACATTATTAGCAGATGGAGGTGAAAGAAGGATAAGTAAAGATGTGTTTCTTGCACTTAGAAAGCCTTGTATTGCAGCAGTATAGAGAAATGGGCCTGAAATAACCCTGTGTTTGTGCCTGCCAACTGCCCTCCATAACACAATAGCTAACAAAGTGACAGCATCAACCCATTGGGAGGGAAAGGGTGCTGGTTAAACTCAAATTCACAACAACACAAGCAACTGGATTTCTGACAAGTACTGGTACATTTTAAACCCAAAGGAATTCACATACAAAACAAATAATAACAACATTAACAGCTACCCTGATTTTAATCACAAGTCTCATGATATTTTGTGTCCTCCTTAAAGACTTATTATCAGCAAATCTCAATTTTTCTTTTTTAAAAGAGTAGATTTGTAGGCCTCATTGTGGAGGAAAGGTTAAAGATTAAAATTAACCAGATAGTTCTTAGGGAAAAAAAACAAAAAAAACACAAAAACACTGCAAAAGTATCAACTTTTGACTTTTAAGCTAGTCTGTGATTTGGGAAAACTTGAGGTTGGCAGTACTGTACTGAGATAGAGATAATCTGCTTGGTATCCTCTACTACTCTTTTGGGAGAGGGAAGCAGACTAGGGTTTTATCTTGCAGTCACCTATTGAATATACAAGCTTGTACTTTGTGCCCAGATGCAATACTTCTCTTGGATAGGTAGCATTTTTGGCAGCCCCAAACTCCTGCTAAATTAGAAGGAATTGTTCTGATTTATGCTACTGCCTCCCCTCATCTGCCTTTAGTGGAATGAAATCAAGCATAATACACTTGCACAATTTTAATTGCATTACATGTGCACATTATCCACATCGCATAACCTGGCTGTGAAAATCTCTTGTCAAAATGTTATTCCCTATTCCAAAGTATTATATAGCAAGGGAAGAAATATATAAAGTCTAACACTTAAGCTTCCAAAGGACCAACTGTCTCTTCCCTAACATAAATAAACCAAATTCTGCAGATGAAAAAATAAAAATAGAAAGAGAGAGAAAGAGAAAATAAGCCTCAGCTAGCCTACACTCCATTTGGAAACCCTGGGTAAGGAGAGCCCCTGTGTGTGCAGACACACGACCACCATCAGCACTCAGCCATGGTGCAGCTTGCCAAGACAAGGTGCAGAAAAAGTCTCACCAGGCAGGTAAGACTCCCTTGCTTTGAGTGGGCAGGATGTCTGGATGCATTTTCCAGAAACTCACAGCAGCAGTAAAAAAGACCATACAAAAATAAAGCTATTCATGATGTTATATACCCCAAATAAGCAAAGAATCTGACTGAAAAATCCAAAAGGTTAGCTTTAAATAATTATGAGGAGTTCTCTCATTGCACCTATTTGTGTTTTTAATTTTTCCTCTGCATTGACAAGCACTAGAAAACTGTAGTTAAAAAGAAAAGCCTATGAGCTCTTGCAAGATTTTTTATTTCAGTTTTAAGGAAGGAAAGATGCACAGATATTAAAACACATGGTAAACAGCAGTTGGATTTGTTTTTCTATCTGTGCATGTGTCACTACCTCCCTAATTAAATATATCAGAATTCAAAGAGGCCTGCATTTTTGGATTACAGCCATTGGCAGCACTGCAAAACACTAGATACTGCTTTGCTCCAGCTGTGGCTACTCAGTACTAATATCATTCCTAGGGCCACAATGTCACAGCTATGAATGCGGCACTCAGCAGAGCTGCAGCAGTGACAGTCTCACCTCAGCCAACAGCATACAAATGTAAGCCCTTCTGGGAGCATTAATAATGCAAGGTAGGCAAAGTACAAGGCTTGGCACAGCCTCATGTGTACATTAGCAGAGGCAACCAGGACGAACAAAGTTAAATATGGCTGGATGAGTCGACAGCCTGCGTGGATTCCTGGTACCCTTTTCCATCACCCTCAAGGGCTTCATGAATAAAGATAAACTACACAAACATTCTCCATCTATTTCTCCCCCCCCCAAACATCATTGTACGTGCACACTTAATAAACTTCCTTATCTCTTTTGGTAGCAGTGACTTGAAAGATTCAACAAACCCAAGCCTGAATAATTTAAAAATAACCAAACAAATAGCTGAGAAAAATGATAAGGGAATGCTTAGCTGACAATGGTGGATGAGCGAAAACTTATCTTTAGCAGACAATGTGGTCAGTGTATGATGTCAATATACCAGAAATGCATCAGGTAAACAATAAACAAAAGTTACCTTGACCTTTCTGATTGTCATTCAGTGATTTCAAATGTCTGCAGCTACAAAAGACAAAGAAACGAGGGGAAAAACACTCAAACTTGTTATGGTTGTACTATGATATTCAAGTTTTGAAAACCTATGGATTTGATATTAGATTAAATGTAAAGTCCTAAACCTCTTCCATTCTGGTTTTAGGGCTTGTCAACAATTTCTGCACATCTCCCACTCTGCAGCAAGAAAACATACCACTAATCATCACAAAAGGAAATTCAGAGTTGCTATGCTTTTCTGCAGAGTTGCCACCCCAAAGCGTTTGTTTTTGATAGTATTATTTACAGAGTTGCTCAGAATTCACAAATCCTGCTAACATTAATGCAGCCTAAATGTGTTTGGTGTCACCAAGTGCTAAGCAGTGAGCAGCTGAGGCTTGATCCAAACTACAGAGTTCTGCTTCTGTGTCAAAACCAAGTTCTCACCTTGGCTGACATTGTTATGCCAAAAGAACCTTCATATTGGGGATGCAGCTACAGCAAGAGAAGACTGCATTTTTGTTAAAATGTTGTATTCATAACTCTACCATCAGTAAAATATGCTTTGGATAAGGTTCAAGTCAGATTGGAGACAGAAGGACTTGAAAAAGTAATATTGAATACATACATTTTGTGGTAAGAAGTTCCAGTTAAAATCACGGTGAATCTGTCCAGAAAGGATCTTTGAGACTTTGCTCTTCAGTTACTTCACAATTCAGGATATCATGATGTTTACTTATCTCTGAGCCACCTTTTATAAAAACACTGTGTGCTATTAACTCTCTGAAAGCTACCAAATGGTTGAAAAAACCAGATTAGCTACTTACAAGTGTGACTGCAGCAGCTTTCCAAAATATGCATCCTAGACTGGTTCTTGTCTCCAAGGCAGTGGAGTAGGTACAGTACAGTAGGCTGTTTCCTCAATTTAGCTGTTTTATTGGAAGAGGCAGTGGGGAGCTACAAAGCAGGATAGTCATTGCCACTTTCTGTGAAGCACACAGCTAGCTTTTGTTGAAGCACAATGTATTTCAGGGCAATTTTTGTGATTTCCTGTCCACTTTGATAGACAGAGCTTCTTTTATCCTTTCATTTTGCTTAGATATGGATTAGTAGGTTTCATTTGTATGAACAGCAGGTCTGTTTAAAACCAGAGACTTCTGACTATCACCTCTCCTTCATCTCTCCGTGTGCACAAAGTAGGTGCTCCTGTGTTATTGCCTCAGCATATGTCCATCCTCCTGTGCCACACGTTGATGGAAACTATCTTTTTCATTCCTCCTAGATTATTAAGACCAGCTGTCACACTAACTGCCATCCTTCTCATTTCTTTTCTGTCACTAGTTCATTGATGTGACATTGTCATCAAATTCACCTAGGCTGACACTGAACAGTGGGAAGCCCCAATGTCAGGCACGCACACCTTGTTCCCACTGGCAGGCTGCACACAGCCATGGGGTTTGGTGGAGGTGAAGGGAAAGAGTGTGCAAGGTTGATCAGTGGGGTTGGCAGAGGAGGGAACAGAAACATGGTCTGTAGTTAAATCTTCTCAGCCTAAAGCCTTCTCAGCCTTCAGAATAAATCAGACATTTTTCTTTTTTCAAATACAAAAAGTAGAAGAAATTATTTCTAGATGTGATTATTTTTACTGGACGTATCATAGAAGATTATCTGCCTTTGACACTAGTGACAACCAGTCCTCTCTGGTGTGCTTGAAGAGGTTAGGCATCCAACTCCCATGACATTCCCTGGCTTTCACTGGCAGTTGCCATTGGAAATCACAAAAAAAAATGCACAATAACAACTTACAAATGTCTCTGGGATTCATTTGTTTCTAGTGTGCCACAAACAGTCAGAAAAAGCACACTTAAGGATTCAAGCACTTCATGTTTTTAGGAGTTACCCAAGTAATTTGACTACAAATGGCTATGGAACTTTAAAGTTTAAAACAAGTTGTCTCACTATGGACATTTATATTTGCTTCTTTAACTTAAAGAGGCTCTACTGTTTCAAAAATAAACTGCATAAAAGATGAGGTCACAACATCTAGGCTGCAATTACTGAATTCCCATAACCACCAGGCCAGAACTTAGAGCAAATGCATTACAGAGCATTACAAGTCTGATCTGGAGCAACTTAATGTCAACTGCAAGATTTCCACCAGCTTCCATGGGCCTTGGATCAAGCTCCTGGGAAAAAAGAAGTGAGGGATCTATCTGTCGTAATACTATTTAGCATGATACCAAGACTGCCTCATCATGGTCTACAAATAGAAAAACAATGTCCATATAGCAATGTCCATATAGCAATGTCCATATAGCAATGTCCATATAGCAATGTCCATATAGCAATGTCCATATAGCAATGTCCATATAGCAATGTCCATATAGCAATGTCCATATAGCAATGTCCATATAGCAATGTCCATATAGCCATAAATAATGCTTAAAACCAAGAATACAGCAGGTATATAATAGAGGATGTCTATCAAGCCAAGTTGTTTGAAAGCCAAAAACCACTGACACAACACAGCTCGATGAGACTTTGTTGTCTGTATATGGTGTATCTACAGATCACTCACACTGTCTACCTACAGAAAAGACTTCACTCACCAAAGCTTTTCAGTGCATGTGTAGTATATACACAGAGAGCACACATTCTACATACAGACAGAAAAGCCTCTCCTTGCTTTGCAAAGGCCCTTCCTGACACATATGGAATATACAAAAGTACCTTATCCTCAATATAAAGATAGCAGATACTCTAGGCACAAAAAGGCCTTGCTTTGTTCACTCATTGGGGTTTTCAGGGAGGGAGGGTTCCCTATCTGTATATAAATCATATACCAAAGATACCAGAAAATTCCCAAAGGAGTTCACTTTGAAAAAAAACAGGTGAAAGTCTTAAAAATGCTGGACAATTACCAGGAAGAGTCCAGATTTGGGAACTCATAACAAACATATGGAAAATTCCTAGGGATTTAGAAAGAAAGTTTCCACGAGGATTTCTTAGAAACATGAGAAGCTTACAGGGGAAAAAAAGTAAGGAATTCCTACAAAGCTGAGCAGAAAAGTCATACACGAGAAATGTAAAAATCCTAGAAAACACCGCACAGTTCCTAAAGGACAAACTTAGAAGCACATGGGAATCCCCAGAAAGAAAATGAGACAGTCCTAGAAGGAAATCAGGGAATTTCTAGAAAGAAAGTGGGGCACTCACAGAAAGCAGATGTGACATTCCTAGGAAGCTGACAGGAAATTCCCGGAAAGCAAACTGCTAGAATGAACAGAAGTTCCCTTGAAATCAAGCAGAGCTTTCCTTGAAAGCACAGAAGGAAATTCCCCCAAACAGAGACAAATTCCCAGAAAGGAGATTGAATTTGTCTAAAAGAGGGGACTTTCCTAGAAAACAATTGGGAGTTCCCTAGAAAGCATAAGGAGAATTCCCAGCAAGCATTTGTGTGGGCCATTCCTAAAAAGCATTTGAGGGGCGGGAGAAGGGGAGAGGATGAGATTCCTAAAAAGCATCAGGGGTGGGGAAATCCTAGCAATTCTGGAAAATGCCTAAAAAGCACGGGGGTGGAGGAATTTCTAAGAAAAAATTTTGAGGGCTAGATTTCCTAAAAGGTATTCAGGGAGAAAGGGGGGATTCCTAGAAAGTGTAGATTATTCCTGCAGAGTGCTCAAGAGGGCAGGGGTTCCTAGAAAATGTTGGACATCCCTAGAAAGCAAAGGGGGGATTCCCAGAAAGTATTCACAGGGGATTCCCCTCCCCCCCCCAAAAAAAAATAAATTCTCCTATAACACAAAAAAGTGAAGGGAGGATTCCTAGAAAACACAGACAAGTCCTAGGAAACTTTAAGAAGAGGTTCCTAAAAATCATGGACATTTTATACAATCCAAAAGAGGGTAGTGCCAGAAAGTGTGCAATATTCCCAGAAAGCATTAGGGGAAAAAATTCTAGAAAACATGGAAAATTCCTAGGAAACATTCCAAAGGGATGCCTAAGTAGTATTAGGGAGAAGTTCCCTAGAAAACGTAGACATTTCCTAGAAAGTGTATGTGCACATGTGCTTTGAGCTTGAAGGGTTCATAGAGAGCGTGGGTGTGTAGGGGGAAGAATGCTATAAAATGTTTAAGACTCCTAGAAAACTAAAGGGAGATAATCTTAGAAAGCATTAAGGGATATCCAGAAAATTTGGAAAAATCTGACTGAGCATTAAAGCAAAATTTTTGGAAAGTTTTTGGAGGGGATTTCTAGGAAATACAGAAATTCCTAGGAAGCACTAAGCAGAGGGTTCCTAGAAAATATTGGCCACTTCCAGAAAGCATTAAAGGATATGATTAATAGAAAACCTTAAGGAGGGGACTCCTTGGAAAATTATATACCAGAAAAAGTGGTAATTCCTAGGAAGCAAACTGGAGGATTCTTAGGGATATTTGAGGAGCATTCCCGAGTGCAGAAAAGTCCTAGGAAGCACTAAGGAGCAAATTCTAGAAAGCAAAAGAGCTGATTTCTAGAAAACAAAACAGGTCCATTCACAGAAATTGCGGAAAGTTCCTAGAAAACAAGAGGGTGGGATGCCTTAGAAATTAAACTGGCAGAGTCCTAGAAAATATGGACAGACAAGTCACGGAAGTCCTAGAAAGCATGAAATATTCCTAGAAAGCATGAAATATTCCTAGAAAGCATGAAATATTCCTAGAAAGCATCAAGGAACAGTGATAAAAAGCAAAAGAGGAGGATTTGTAGAAACCAAGAGTATAAGTTCCCACAAATTATGAAAAATTCCTAGAAATCAAAAAGCAGGAGAATCACAAAAACAAAAACCCAATGGAGTCTTAGAAAGCATTAAAAGGGCAAGTCCTAAAAAAAACCCCATATAGTTCCTAGAAATCAAGTCAGGGAGAGCTTGTAAAACGGAATATGGAGGGGTCTGCGGTCCCAAAAGAAAGCAAAATCAGGGGCAGGGGAAGCTTCCCCTAATGCTTCTAGAAAGCATTATAAGGAAACCATTCTTGATTTTGAAGGAGAGGCATAATTCAAGCAGCAGGACAAGGCTTTTTCTGCCTCTCAGCTGCAAACTATCCCAGAGAGACTTCTTCCAAAGAGTGCATTTTAAAAAAAGAGCCAAGAGGAAACAGCTCAAGCTAAACCCCTAAATCTTTAAACTGTAAGAACCATCGAGATTTGGAGAAGTTGAGGTCTGGCCAGAAAGTTCAGAACTTGAATCCAACTTTAAAGATAAAAAGGAAGTTACATGTAGTGGATTTTGAGAAGCTCACCATAGGACATTTTACCTTCACCAACAATTTTCTCGTGAACAATTGTGTGGGTTTATCTCCAGAAAATGCCAGTGCACCTGCAAACTCTGGGGAAAGTAAAGAAGAGCAGATTCTTACAGGAAAGTCAGAATGCATCCACGTAGGGTTGCACATGTTATTTTATGAGTCTTATCTGTGTGCCTGTGAGGAATTACTCAGCAGCTTTCTGTGTTAACATGTGGGGCAATTTCTTTTAAGAGCCTTATCCATCTATTAATCTGTGTATTTTATGTAAACTACTGCTCCAAGCTGAAACAGGGGAAAATAGCTACTGCTACTTTTATTGTTAAATGGAAAACAGATAAGAGAAAAATATGTGATTTCTCACTGTCTGGGGAGAAGTTATTAATGAAGTTCCTGGTTCCCTGAGCCACAAGATAAACCTTTGATGGAAGTAATGTAACACCTCTAGTTACCAAAGCTAACCAAAGCATCACAAGGCTTTGGGGCTGGTCTAGTAGACTGAACTACCTCCCACAGACATCAATTAGAATTTTGCCACAAACCCTCCAAGAGAGTTAGACTAAGTGCCCATTTTTCTTTTTCATTAACTGCCTTTGCCTCTATTTACATTTGACTCATTTTCAAAGCAAATTAAATTTTCTGAGCTGGTATTTGACTGTCCTGCCTTCCCCCTCCCACACTTCTGTTTTATTTCAGGAATTGCTTCAATGCTTTATATTCAAAGGAGACCACATAGAAATGTCATATATTTATTCATCACCACGTCCTATCAATCTTTCAGGCATGATGACAGACTGACAAGGCAAAAGTTTGCATTTCTGAACCCATCCAAATATTCCTGCCTCAGGTGGCACATGGGGAACGGGTGACAGCCTTTGCTAGCAGGAGGACATCAGGAATGGAAATGAAAAAATTGCCTAGTTTTCACTCTTATCGTACATTTGCAGCACTGGAAAGAAGAGTGGCTTGTAAACAAGGGTAGTTTAAGATGGGATTTAGCAAATAGATACAGTATCACAGCATAGGATCATTTTAACCATCTTGGTCTGAGAAATCCATGTAGCACATCTTAAAATGAGGCTAGCACTGAATATGAAATAACTGAGGCTACACCAGGCAGGACAGACCTGCGAGGAATCCCGAACAAGCTGTGTTAGATGCTGCGTGCAGGAAGGCTGTGTTATTCCACAGCATTTTAAAAAAACAACAATAGCTGCAACTGTTAACTGAACCATAACTGAATGGTTGCATCCTTTATAGTGCCAAACTGTAAAGTCCCAAATTGAACTGAAAATTAAAAAGCCCGCTATATCTCACGCTGGACATATAACACAAGCAGGCAAAAGGTGCAGGAGTATTGTTTGGTACCACTGGCTATTCAAGTTCACCTTGAACAAACTGCTCCCAGCCCTGCCGTCTCTCCTCCCCAGGTTGCAGCTCAGCGAGCAATGTCTTCTCATCAATCTTCCCTCTTGTCCAGGCAGACTACCCACTTGGAGAGAGCCTAATCCCTGCCAGGACCTCACAGAATCACAGAATCCTAGGGGTTGGAAGGGACCTCAAAAGCTCATCCAGTCCAACCCCCCTGCCCGAGCAGGGTCACCTAGAGTCCATCACACAGGAACGCATCCAGGCGGGGTTTGAATGTCTCCAGCCAAGGAGACTCCACAACCTCTCTGGGCAGCCTGGTCCAGTGCTCTGGCACTCTCACAGTGAAAAAGTTTCTCCTGATATTCACATGGAACCTCCTATGCTCCAGTTTGCATCCATTGCCCCTTGTCCTATCATTGGTCGTCACTGTACAAAGCTTTGCTCCATCATCCTGCCCCTCACCCTTTACATATTTGTATCACAGGCAGTCCTTTGATCCTTACCCTGCTGGAGGAGCTGTGCGCTCAGGAGGTGAAACGAAGCTATTAAATTAACCCCATGGCACAGAGGGGAGGGGGTCTTTGCTCTGGGCAGTAGGATGGCATTTCCAAGGGATAAGAGCACAACATCCACATAATCCCAACCTCATTCAAGTTTATCAAAATACACACAGTCCCAAAGAACGCATGAAGCAACTCAACCCTAACTCAGAGGATACACAGGAGTTCACATAAAGGACATGCAAAGCTGTCCTCAAATCCCTATCTCAAACCCCATCTGGGCTCCTATTCCAACCGACATCCTCCATTCCTGCCTCCAACCCCTCCCCATCTCTTGAAAATACATTTTAGAGGTTGAACTCAGATATGACTCAAAAAAACATTTGCCCAAAAACAACTATGCAGAAACAGAGAATCAAGCTCCACTTCGAGGCACTAAGACATTTCCATGAACTAGTCTCTGTCAAGAAGACATACATTTTGACTCAAATAATATTTAATTTAAAAGAGCCAGAACTGCAGTATTCAGTGTTCTTGAAAGTTTTTTTATTGGGTTTGGGAGTTGTGGGCGTTTTTTTGATGCTGCTGCTTCTTCTGGCGAGTTTCCACAGTTCCACTGGAACAGGTTACCCAGAGAGGTTGTGGATGCCCCCTCCCTGGCAGTGTTCAAGGTCAGGTTGAATGGGGCTTTGAGCAACAAGATCTAGTGGGAGGTGTCCCTGCTCATGGCCAGGGAGCTGGACATAGATGATCTTTAAAGTCCTTTCCAACCCAAACCATTCTATGATTCTATGAGGCTGCAGGAGACCCCAGAGGGGTCAGTCTGTGTGTTCATATTTCTCCTTGAAGTAGATAGAACAACGTCTCGAGCTCCTAAACAGATGCTAAATCACATTAATTTCAAATGTTCCCTGCAAAAAATGCAGGGAATGGAAGGTATCTACTCAATGTAGACTGTTGAGGGGGTGATTCCATGCAAAGAACAATTATAAGGAAATAGAGGGTTTAAAAAAATCCAGCAAAGTTGTTTCAGATTTCCTCTAATTTGCTTTCTAACAATTTAGAGGAGGTATCTTGTTTTCTGCTAAACAGCAGGTCTCATCTTCCCCCCTCTCCGAGACACTCTCCCCAGTGATTTCGTCCATGGTACAACCAGAAAGAAGTGAGCCATTTATACCCTGGGAATAACAGAACGGGCAGTTTGTGAAAGCAGAAGACTCTGTAGGCTTGGTGGAATTTCTATAGCTATACGAACAAACTACAGCCAGCTAGGAATGGAAAGCAACCCTTAAATAATTGCTTCAAGTAGTGCAATAGTTAGTGATTACCAAGGAATATATTTGCAAATAAAAATACAATGCAGAACAAATGACACACTCTGCTTTTCTAACAATTAGAAGTTCTTTGAAAATAGAAGATATATGCAATGAATGTTTCTGAAAGAGAGCAATAGTAGTTTTAAAGTCAAAAAATTACTCCAAAAGTGATGGCCCAGTAAGATAAAGTGATTGCCTAAAAAAGAATAAACCAAGCAAATGGAATACTAATGACTGTCTAATAGCTATAGCCTCTAGGTCAGTCTGTAAGTAGCTTATTTTTCCGCTTATAAGACAAAAAATACAAATGTTTTAATGTGTAAGTAGACAAAGATAAGCAGAATTTTGTTCCATTCTTTTATATATTGTTTTCCAGTAATGCATGACAAATTAGGTATTAAAAAAACCAAAACCCAGACTTGTTTTCCAGAAGAAATCTCTGCCTCCGTCATACAGAGCAGTACACCGTGGCTCTTTGACAAGTGAGTGGAGCTGACAGGCAGCAGGAAGGAAAAATGCTGGAAGCCAGGATCAAATCACCCTCACAAGCACTACTGCAACCTTTATTATACGCAACAGCTAACTGTAAGAAAGTAGACTGAACACAGAGATATGAAAACAGTAAATAAATCCATTGAGAATCTATTTAAAAGTCATATCCCTTTGGGACAGATGCCAGAGATTCACAGCCTGACAGTCCTGGCTCAGCTTGCTGCCCAAGACCAGCTCCCTGGTAAAAGCTGTTGTGCAGAAAATGCTGTGAGATGCCCCCACAGGGACTCTTCCCCCTTTTGCTTGGGAACTGCCCTAATCCTGAGGCTCATGCCCCTGATCCCCACCTGAGCTGTGCTGAGGCTGCACTGCAACAATCCCTGTGCCCAAGCAGGTACCCCACCGATCTGGACCCCGGTCTCCCAGTTCAACCTTGGGTTTGCTTCATCACCTGTGCTCTCTGGCACAAGGTGCTGCTGAGACACACCAGAGAATATGCTTCCCTGCTTAGTCCGGGGCTTTGGATGCTGTGGCTGCACAGCAGCAGCAGTGATTGCTCCCCATAGCAAGCAAAACCAAATCAGCTTCAATATCCTAACTCCTGACCCACACATTGACATAAGAAAAAAAACTGTAGAAGCAAGCTGCTCCCTCCAGTAGAAGAGCATCCTTCCTGTGATTAGAGACACAGCAAGATGATGACATTTCTGGTTTTCCCCTGCTCAGGCAGGATTAAGTCTTAAATCTGCTAAATGAAAAAAAAAACAATCAACACATCCTGCACAAATATGCCTATTACACTCTTAGGCAGCAACTAGGAGAGTTAACCACAATCTGAAATCATCTCTGGCTCATCAACAGAGAGGTGACGTACAGGCAGCCAGGCCATCACAAACATCGCAACTGCAGAAGCTTTGGATGTGAAGGGGCAGCATTTCTGACTTAAAAAGTTTGCAGGAAGCCCAACTGCAAATGCACAGTGCCCACGGCATCATTAAAATTCCTACCCCAACAGCTATTCCAGGCTCAGTTCTTTTCTGTTCGTATTTCTTTCCTCCCGTATTCATTTCCTAGTGCAGATGAAGGTCAGAAGAGAGCAATTCAGCACAAGCTGACCACAAGTTCAGAGCTCACCTCACTACACAGATATAATCAGGGCATCAGGCTTGAAGGACAGCATCCACTTTCTGCTTGGAATATGTGTCAGACCCCAAAAATCAAGCCAGATGGTGATCTAACTCCTTTCCAAACACATTTTATTCATCATGAAGTCTATTTCAAGCAATGCTGTATGTCACCTGTCAGGGTAAATGCAGATGAGTCTTCCCAGATTTCAAATTCAAATTTATTCACATTTCCTAAGCAGGGAGATATAAATGTAGTTGGATGTTTTGGAGCATTTTCCAGCCAAACTACCATTGGTTTAAAATGACACACAACCACATTGGGGACTAAAGGCAATCAAGCTGTCAGGCAGCTTCTAAGGTGTAGGTATAAATCCCTGCACTCGTAATCTAAACTTCACACCACAGCCACCTACCAAGGATGAACAGGCAAACAAATCCTGCATTTCCCTGTCCCTTGTCTGCCTGCCCGCTGCCCACATCTCCCCTGTTCCTCTCAGCATTTTGGTCTGCCAAAGGCTGAGTGGTCTCCACTCCTTGTAAGGGCTCAGGAAGAGGAGTCGTTTCATCTTTGGGCTCTTAGTGTGAAGAGAGACAAAAGGAGGAAAAAAAAAGAGAAAGAAAAAAAATAAACCAAGCCAAAAAAACACCACACATCACTTTTGAAGACCAGCTTACATGTGTTTGAAGTACAGTTGCCCAGCATCACAGACTTCTTTAAGGACATTTCCCACACAGAAGGTCTAATATCTTGGAAGTTATCAGTGAAAGCAGACAAAGACCTAGAAGGCATTTGTTTTTCTTTCCCTGTGAGGATTTTTGTTATTTACAGACTGCAGCTAAGGTTCCCAGATGAAAGAAAACCCTATCTCCACCTGCTCCTCAATGTTCGGAAGATGTCACTCACTCACTTGAAATGTGCACCTCATAAACAGGGGGTCCCACCAGCCTAGGCACACATCCCACACCTCACAGGTCTCCAAGGGAGGCATTACACTCAAGCAGACGCTGTCTTCAGAAGTGACATCCTTGGCAACTGGCATTGTGAATATTCCTTAGAAATTCATGCCATTTATCTTCCTGTTCTTCTGTGACAGGCAGATCTAAAAGCAACTCAAATATTGATCCAGCTGGGACAGAGATGTGTCATCTTATTTAACACCCTCACAGGCCTCTGCTAGAGGAACTGGAGTTTAAAAACCTTCTCCAAGAGGATGCCCTGGAAGATGCTTCATTCCCAGCAACCTGCAGCAGTCACAGAAGGAAGAAAGACACCACCGAAGTGGGGAGTTTGGCAGGGCATCAGGAAGGCTATTTCTGTGCATGTGGCTGCAGGACAGTTTGAAACCAGGACTTCTGAACACAGTGCCCTTACAAACAGCTAGTTTAGTCTGAGAAGGTCAGAGACCTCCTGTGTTGGCACAAGGACATCAGAGAGGCTATATAAGAGGCTGCATTGACTAAGATAGTTTAAACATTGCAATGGGACCAGTGAGATTACAAAAGAAATTTTCCAAAATAACTCAGGATTGGAGGACTGGCCAGTGTGACATCCATTTACCAGAAGGGTAGGAAGGAGGATCCAGGAAACTACAGACCTGTCAGGCTGACCTCAGTGCCAGGGAAGGTTATGGGACAGATCACCTGTAATGTGATCCTGCACCATGTGTGGGACAAACAGGGGATCAGGCCAAGTCAGCATGGGTTTACGAAGGGTAGGTCCTGTCTGACCAACCTGATCACCTCCTATGACAAGGTGACCATCATGGTAGATGAGGAGAGGGCAATAGACATCATCTATCTGGATCTCAGTAAAGCATTTGATACAGTTTCCCTCCCCATTCTCCTGGAGAAACTCACTGCTCATGGCCTGGATGGGAGTACCCTTCACTGGGTCCAAAACTGGCTGGGTGGCCAAGCACAAAGAGGGGTAGAAAATGGAGTCACATCCAGTTGGCAATCGGTCACCAGCGGTGTCCCCCAGGGCTCTGTACTGGGGCTGGTTCTGTTCAATATCTTTATTGTGATCTGGATGAAGGCATCGAATGCACCATCAGTAAATCTGCAGATGACACCAAGTTGGGTGGCAGTGTTGATCTGCCTGAGAGTAGGAAGGTGCTACAGAGGGACCTGGACAGGTAACAGCAATAGGCCAAGGCTCAAGCTGTGGCACCTCAGGCTCTGAAATCTATCTTGTTTTTTGATCCAGAGCCCTCATCTCTCTCTTCAGGACACTCCCTACCTCCTGCCTCTGATCCAGACCCTCCAAGCCATCTCCCATCTTTTGCCCTCAGGTGGCACTGCCCACATTTGACCAAAGCTGTGTCTCACTTGTGTGACAGCCATCCTGAACCAGGCTTCCCTCTTGCCTCATCAATTTATCTAAAATTCTGTGCAGCTGCCATTCAGATCATGTTTCTCCTTTTCCAAAGCCTCCTAGGCAAAGTCCTGCCAAAACACTAGCAGCAGTGGATCAGGAAATGCGGTGTTATGATGCAGAAGAAGAAAACTGCTGGAGAATCACAAACACAATATGCCATTCCATGTACTTCACAACATCTGAAAAGCTGCCGTCATTTTCTCTAATGGTGTTACCAGGAGATAGACTGGTACCTGTAATACAGTTTGTGTATAAATAGTATAGATACAAAAGTTTGTCCCTTTAGATCATTTCAAATCCTACATTTAGATCTCTGTCAAATGCCTCACACTGTCATTCACATCAGCATGGCTTCCCTTCCCTACCCCCTATGTCCCTCCCCACCCACCACAAAAAAAAATAAATCTTTTGACTTGGACTATCTGATCTTGAGAATTACCTGAATTATGCTTTAATTATTCTGCATTTAACGACCTAGTAAAACACCAAAATGGCTATAATATTCCTGAGCACATTGCTCCCACCAGTTTCCTCAAATACAAGTTTGGAAAATCTGATTCACAATAGGTTCACTTAGCTTTCAAGAGGATCAAAAAAGCAAAGGCTGAAGTATACCAAGGGCTATATATGTACATTCTTAAAATAAAGAATGTCTATGCTAAAAAAAACCCTTCAGTTAATCTACTTCTCTACAAGCAAAGAAACTTGATTTGTTGCCTGACTTCTTTCAAGAAAAGGTAATTGACAGTATTATACAAATGAGAAGCTGAGTTACTAATCAGAGTTGGCATAAGAACAGATAAAATTGCAGTTAGAAGTTCAGGTTAACGTTAAAGAAAACTTATAATTAAATAAATCAAATTTCACACATGACAGACAGGCATTTAGCTCCATTTGGGATCTGATAGTTTCAGCTATAAATGTAGGCAAACTATGCTAAATTAATATAATTAAAACACAGAGTTGTTAATGTCTATGCCATTAACAAGAGCAGATTTGTAAATGAAGCTTGAGTCAGAATGAGTTTGAAATTCAAGACATTTCCATCTCCGTATTTGTTTCTCCCTGATCTGATTTACAAGACACTGTGTGGCCTGAGAGCCATTTTATAGCTCTGCCATGCACATATTATGATATGAAACAATAAGTTTATATATCATGAAAAACAAGTTTGGATCTCACCCCGTAATAGATATCATTAAAGAAGTAAATATACATATATATTGCTGTTAAGTTACAAAAAAAAATGTAAAAGGAGTGAAGTTTGACTACTGAAAGAGTACCAAACACTAGATTTCCTAACACTGTGATGCTTTAGAGGCACTAGGATAGTAAAAACAAGCTCAAACACTAGGGAAAATCACCAGGTGCATTCATAACCCAAGAGCTCTCTTATCCACAGAGAGGTTTAAGACCAGTACAGCTCTGGCAGAAGAACAGTCAGCATCTCTGCACTTGCTCATCCGCAGGGAACAACTCCCAGCAGGGAGCACACTTGGCTGGGGACAACATGGCCCAAGGAGTGCTGGGAAGTGCTGCCAGGTTGACGTGGCAGCAGTGCCCCAAGCCACAGTGCAGCCCATTTCCACACCACCGTGCCCTACTCCTCCAGTGCCCTTTCCCTGTGCTGGCCTCCTGCCTGCTCCTTGCCCATCAACATCCTTTGTTCAGATGGGATGGGAATCACAGAATCACAGAATTCTAGGGTTGGAAGGGACCTCGAAAGCTCATCCAGTCCAACCCCCCTGCCAGAGCAGGGTCACCTAGAGTCCATCACACAGGAACGCATCCAGGCGGGGTTTGAATGTCTCCAGCCAAGGAGACTCCACAGCCTCTCTGGGCAGCCTGGTCCAGTGCTCTGGCACTCTCACAGGAAAGAAGTTCTTCCTGAGATTCACATGGAACCTCCTGTGCTCCAGTTTGCATCCATTGCCCCTTGTCCTATCATTGGTCATCACTGTAAAAAGCTTGGCTCCATCGTCCTGACCCTCACCCTTTACATACAGCAGGACACAGCAGTACAGCCATTTCAGCCTGCTTAATATAGGAGAGCTAATTCACTCTTCTAAAAGACTCCATTTATGACCTCTGGCATAGCCCTATGCTCACATGGGTTTGGAAGCAATAGCTCTCTGGACTCTGAATTGGGTGGATATATAAGGAATTTTTCAGAGAGGGCCATGGGCTCCCTGCTCCATTCTCCAGCATGCAGTGGGACACACACAGATGCCACTGATTGACCCCTGCTCTAACCCTGCACTGCAAAGTAACACCGGGAAGAAAACCTTGATGGCTCATCTTTGATCAGCCTTACAAGCTGGTACCAAACCCTGGATAACAGCCTCCCATTGCATTCTCTGCAACTGCCCAACAGCACATTGGAACACTTTGAGTAGGACATACCCACCCGAGAGATGGTTACACATTGCTTCCACCCCTCTGCACCTCACCTAGTGGTCAGGGACATATCTTATATTACAATGTTATTTTTTTTAAGGAGGGAATGTGGCAGTTCTGCATTGTCAAAAGTTGTTAGGAGAGGCTCAAGGGTTTGAGAGTACAGGGAACATGGATATTTGGTGGGTATATCAGGGGAGCAGGGTGGGGAAAGCTTAACTCACAGGAGATGGAGAAGAGCATCTCTCTGTGCAGGCTGAAATAACTCTAGAGTCTATAAGAGAGAATATTTTATTCAAGAGAAATTGATGGTGAGTCATAACTTGATCCTGGTATCTGGCAGTATAACCAATAAAGGTGGTCCTTCAGCCTGGTGTTTCTTCTGAAAGACTGTGGATCAAAAGACTAATGCCAGTATCTCCAGCAGCTTTATTTGGGCCACAGAGTTAAGATGAATATAACCTTTCAGATTGCCTGAAGTACTAGAAATTAAATTGTGATATAAATGTGGAACATCGCACTATCTGAAGAGCTAATTTTAATGAAAAAGTACCACTCAGATCCAGGAACATAATATTAGCAACCAGGCAATCACATTATACACGGAGTCTTGACCAAGTAACATGGTATTTTACAGCAAGAATTAAAGCTATTCCACCATCCCAGTCTGCCTCAAAGGTGGGGTTCAGAGGAGCTGAAATACAGCTGTGGCATCTGACCAACAGCCCACAGCTGGAGCATCACCACCTCCACGTTCACTGTGTGTGCTTCCCCTCCTCAGTCAGTGCGAGGCATCAGATGTACTCACCAACCTCATGGTTCAGTGCCTAATTGCTTCAGCACATGCCATGACATGTCCCCCCTCTGCTGAGGCTCAGAAGACTACAGAACAATTTTAGTAGCTATTTAATAAGTTACTTGACAGCTACACAGTTAAGCAACCGTTTTGCTTTCTCATGAGCAAAAGAGTTGTCAGGAAGAGATTTGCCCTGTTGCTTAACTGACATTGGCTTAAATTTGACTCTTTTCCTGTGTTTGGTGTCTCTTACTCATGTCTTCTTCATGGGGGTTGGAAACCCCACACAGGCATCATCAGTGGTAAGTGTAAAGTCATACTGAGAATCAAAAAGTTGTTCCAAGAATTCAGAGCAGTTTGAGGCAGCTCAGGGTTTCCCAGTTTGTGAAAGCCTGCCATCGCATCTCGTACAAGAACAACCTCTCACAGGGTTATGCTTGGAGAAACCAGAGTGCCAGCTGCTGCATCAACAACAACAAGGCTTGTTAAGAGGCAACTGTGACAGTTATTTTGAATATAATTGCATCCTGGAAGAGAGCATACCTTTGGAGTCTCATCACTGGATGTTGACACAGCCTTTAAGCAGGAACATTAAGATCTGCTGGGATTTGTCTGATCATATCAATATAGGGAATAAGCAAAGGAATGACTGCTTAAAGCAGTAGAAATTAGTACCTACTAATTATTGTAGATAAACATTTGCTGATCGCATACCTGTCATCACCTGCTATTATTGGATGCTTTGGCCATAGGCTGACTATACTTTTTCCTTTTTAATTTAATTTTTCTCTTTGCAAACCAGGCAATGAAACAGCCCACAGAGCATTTCCTTCTCCTCTCACACATGCACACAACACTTGAAAAACCACAAATTATATAAAGCAGAGTCATTCAAAGGAACAGTCATCTATGGCATGTCCTACCAGCCCTCATTCTAGTCCCATCATAATCAGTCCAAAATGAGTTCAACCAAAGAAAAGAGGAATAGACACTGAAAAACAAACAAATGGGACTTGCTGAGAGGGACAAGGACAAGCAAGCTCTGAAATCAGTAGCTGGGTGAAGTAGGAATCTCAAGGAACTTGGGTTAAGTGAAAACGATTTAGTTCCATGAAAAATCACTAAGTATTTCCCAAGCAATTTCTTGCAAAACCAGGGCAAAACTGAAATTTTCCAAAGGTATTTGGAAAAAAAATAAGGTCCTTTCTGTAGAGAAATGGGATTAATAGTGAGGGGTGAGACAGTGTGAAGTGTGTCCCTTATGATCCCTTATGCTCCCATTCACTGGCACACATAAGAAAACCCTGAAAGCAAAATAGAAAGTGCAGATTTCTCCATTATTTCCCAACTCTTTTTGACCTGTAAGTAATAATTACATATTCATGGATGTCTTGACAGTATTGTCTTGCAAGACAGACGAGACCAGTAAGTTTTACACTGCCAAAAATATTTAATCGGATATTAAACAGACTACTCCTGACTCAGGGGAATCCAAGGGCCACCACTAGGAAATGGACTTCCAGGAAAATAAATCAAAAGTGCAGCACCTGTCAGAAATACTATCACAGGCTTCTTAACATGTATGCGAGGGGCAGTATCACAAGCACCTATCCAAGCAGGGCTTCACTTTGCACTGCACAGGCACTTTGAAGGCTTAACAGTCTTAACAAGAAATCCCTCCTTTCATCTCTAATCCTTATTTTACATAATTTCTTTCCTTCAGGTTTTCAATCTTTTAACTGTTCCTCTTACCTATTCCCCTTCCACACTTAAAGTCTCTGCATCCTTACATCTCTAGTGTCCCAAAACATGCTTCTCACTCAGCCTGCAATGTCCATATTGATTTCTGCTTGCTCTCTGGGGCAAGACGCCTTCCTCACCTATCTTATAAAGTTCTCTTTTACCTACCCTATAAAGCTCTTAGCAAGCTCTCTTTAAATTATGACCTTAAATTACCAACAGTCCCAGGGAACAAATAACAATTTAAAAGAAAACCATTACCACAGGTATGTTTACTTCTCTCCCTCAGCAGAGAGGTCCTAACTCAATGGATTAAACATCTAAGGAGCCTGTCCTGTATGACCATCCTGACCCCGAAGAGAAATAGGTCAAGCAAAGTGTCACTCAAAATTACTCGTGTTAAATAATTCCAATCCATTAGCACTATCTGTCTTAAATCCGAGTCAGAGATCAAACTAAAAATATACCATATTCAGTGGTCTAGATGTCTTGAAAGCACTCGAGGTACAGTCTAAGTAAACGGTACGCAGACTGATCAAATACGTATAGAGCAGACACCAAAATAAAGCACATATTAACTTAGGTAAATAGTACTTTTGTCAAAGTAACTTCTACAAATTTACACAAGTCCAAATGGTGTTTATCCAGGAGTCCAAAATAGCTCCCAAGTTACCACACTACTCTACCCTTTCCCAAATTAATTTAAATTAAAGCGTGCACAACTGTTCATCCATATTGGTGGGGCATTACCATTTCCAAACAAAGCTCTCCATTACTATGGAGGTAGTGCTGAACTCTTGAGGAATATTTACCCTGCCTGTCAAGCTTGGATATGACACTGAATTGAAGCGCTCCGTGTGCATACGGTTATTCCCCACATCCCAAATCCCTCTGCATAACCACGCTACTAAGAGTTTAATGACAGCATCAGCTAAGGCTGGTTTATTTTATCCCATACACTCATCTTTGGATATTTGCTGCACATTTTCTCTGCTCTGTGCTTTTGCAGCATGCCTCATTCCTTCAGCAGCAAAGCTTGGTGCTCATTTCCTGCTTCACAAATTGGCAATACCCCTGTAAACTTTTAGAATGTCACTAAAGCTCAGAAGATTTTCACTGGGGAGCTGAAAATAAGCAGTAACTTGCCTGGCAGTGACTATGCAAAAGGACAGCAAAAGGAAGCAACACTTCACCATTTGCTGAAAATGGCTGACAAACCAAAAAAGGAAGCTAGCAATAATCTCAAAGAGCCATTTATTTCAGAATCGACCAAAACCTCTCGCGTCAAGTGAGCGTGGCAGTATAAGCCAAAAATTCCTTCATTTTCTTCCATTGCCTTTGAGTTTTCTTGTTATTCCTTCCCTCTGGAACCCGCTGCATAAGCACTTGCCTTTGAACTCAATCTGTAGTCTGCTAACACAGCAATTAGTTTAAACCCCCAGAGAAGTAGGTGAAAACCAGTAATCATTTGTAGGAGGGATTACATTGCTAGTGATAACCAAAATGGCTTTGTTCCTTCCTTGCCTGTGCTTTGTTCTTTGGAATATGGATGACCCAAATTACCTATTTCAGACTCCACAACAGTAAGCCCATTGCTCTGGTTCGAATCATGCATGCAAAATAACCTACAATTGCTAACTGCAGCTTGTAATTGCAAACAATAAATCAAAGAGTACGAAGCAGTACAAAAGATACCCACACTGTAATTACAAGACAAATTAATACCTCTGCACTGAATACACTCTCCTTTTTCCACCCGACTTCAAATACTATTTTCTCTCTTACCTATATCCTTAGATTCAGAGGTTTGCTTTGTTTTAAATGCCATTTCTTTCACCCAGTTTCATGCTGAGTCTCTTTCTCTGTCTGGTCCCAGGATTTACCTTGCTGGTACAGTGCCAGCCAGGGAGTTCAGTTCCCCCACGTAAGAAGAAAGAGTCTGTATCTATTTAATTACCTTTAAATGAATTATCTTTCCTCAAATGCAATCAGAAAATTGATCACAAATAATTGACTTAATGAAAACATTTCCTTATGCACATGCACATACACAAACTGTGTAACCAAACAGTGTCAGGCCCCTGAGTGCACTAGCAGGCTCTCAATCATCCTGACCAGCCTCACCTAGAACCCCCAGCTGAAACTCTGCCCACAGTGCAGAATCACAGAATCACAGAATCCTAGGGGTTGGAAGGGACCTTGAAAGCTCATCCAGTCCAACCCCCCTGCCAGAGCAGGGTCACCCAGAGTCCATCACACAGGAACGCATCCAGGCGGGGTTTGAATGTCTCCAGCCAAGGAGACTCCACAGCCTCTCTGGGCAGCCTGGTCCAGTGCTCTGGCACTCTCACAGGAAAGAAGTTCTTCCTGATATTCATATGGAACCTCCTGTGCTCCAGTTTGCATCCATTGTCCTATCATTGGTCGTCACTGTAAAAAGCTTGGCTCCATCGTCCTGACCCTCACCCTTTACAGAAGCTCTGGATAAGTTCAGGCTGCACCCCGACTCCTCCCCTGAGCTATACTGTTGCCTGTCTTCAGCCCCATCTGTTGGATAGATCTTGGACCTACCACCTTGTAGTAATCCATCTCCCCGCTGCTCCTGTCCATCTGTGCCTTCTGCTGCTGATACCCTGGATAGACCTCAGTGTGCTTCATCCCCTTGCTTTGTCTGGGGCTGCCGTCAGCTTCCTTCTCTGCTCACTCTGCTCAGATCCTCAGGGGCTGCACCCTGGCCAGTGCAGGTGTTGGGATCTCCCTTGGTTCCCAGCTCGTCCCCTGCCTTGTGTAGCAGCTCCCTCACATGCAGAGCTGCAGAGAAGCACTTCTAAGTCAGTGATGAACTCTCCAGACAGTTGTATTCCCCTTGAAGGAGAAAACGTTGCCAGATTTCACAAGGCCTACAGAGGTCATAACCATCTGCTCTAGAAATCTTTTAGATACTCAGGGTAATTCACCTGCACTTAAATCTAAGCCTAATTTCAGAAAGTAAATTAATTTGTCCCTAGCAAAAGATAGGAAACACCTTTTTGTCTCCAACAGGATGTGAATAGATGTTTGACCAGCATGAGGATGATTCAGCCTCTGCATCTCACAGCATATATGCATATAGAGCAATAAACACAACAGTATCAGTAGTGTGATAGAAATGGTTTTTATTTTAGCCTAAATAAAATATTAATTTAGTTTAGTTAACCAATCACCTGAGCTTAACCATGGTTTTTTGCACTAATCATTAGGAAAAGTCAGAAGGCTGAATGAGACACAGCTGTCAGCAAGAGATCTCTTTGCAAGCACAAGGGAAAAAACTTGGTCACCCATTGAAAACTTAAGTGGTGAAAATTAAGGCTTCAATGACCAAAACAAGACTCAGTGTCTCCATTTTCTATGGGGTAGAAGTATCTACAAAGCTTATTAAGAGAACTGGTCTGTTGGAATGCCGATACTTGCATAAGCACGTGTTCAAGCATATGTGGATTACTATCTACTACAATTTTGACAGGAAAACTAATTATGATAGGCAGAGATAAAAGGTAAAAGTGAGTGGAGCTTGCACAGTACATGACACATGAGACCTGCTTCCCTGTCAGCAGCTACAGGTACAGCACTGCACGGAGCACAAGCCCTCACCATCCCTGCTCCAGCCTTCCAGTCCCTACTTCTCAGGCTAGTAACAATCCTTAGACCCCAGTTTCAAAACAGTCCCTCCCAAGGGTGGTACGAGGTATTAAGGGGTTTTTTCCATCTAGGAGAGGTAAATACAAAAACAACCAACAGGACAAATTAACTCATAATTCAGATTACAAATAAGGCATTTTTCACAGTGAGGGCAATTATCCACTAGAAAAACCTTATCCTAAGGAATGGTCCAAATTAAGACCAGCACCAGAAAGCAGTCTGCTTTCTGAATGACAACATTTAAGCTAAATTAAGTTACTGAACTCCACACGCAACAGGGAGAAATTGATGGAAGTGAGAAGTAAATGAGGTGAATCTACAGCTCTGTTTAAATGAAACCTATTCACTATTGCAAAAATTAAATGTAGCGCTGTAACATTGAAAACCAAAGTAATTTCCTAGAGTATCATGGATAATTGTAACAAGTGAGCACTGCAAAACTTATGTAAAGAGAGCTGGATGATTAAATTAGTGCATACAGAAGGTTTACTGCTACATTACATTAACATAGTCCTGGAAACATGAAGTAGAAGAGAACGAAAATTCAGAGACTACGATTATTGAATCGGATATTAGACCTCATTGCCAACCAAAACCAACAATTTTGGACTCATCCCACTTTTGGGGGAACAGAAAAAAAGCTTGAGGGAAAGAACGGCTGTGCCAAATCATTCAGGAAATCAGAAGGAATGAGAGGAGTGGGTTTTAAGCACCATTTGCAACTCCATTACCCACCGACATCAAAGATGTACTATAAATATCCTCTCATCTCAATCATTAAAGATGTCCCAGCATAGCTGGACCAGAGACTGACCCAGAAACAATCCCACCTCCACCAGCTTCCACCAGACCTCCATCCAGCACAACTTGCCATAGCAGATGTTGTGCTGGTTGTGCAAACGGCCAGGGCAAGCCCCAAACCAGACAGAATTTGTTTCTATCACTCCCCCCCCGAAAATTAGAAGGGGAGTAAGGAAAACAGGCTGAGCAGTTGGAAATTCAAAACTGTAGCAGGTTTAATGGCACAGGGAGAAAGAGTTAACCGGTGGGGAAAAGGAAAATATATACAAAATATACAACCTGAGCTCAGATGAGCGGCGTTACAGGCTGCTGGAAAGGTCCTTTACTGCAAAGCCGATGGGATGAAAAAGAGTCCAAACCCCAGCACTCGGTGCAGTTGGAATGCTGGAATGCTGCAGAGCACGGGGCGAAGTTGGCAGCCAAAGCTGGGCCTCTCCTCTGGTCTCCACGTGGCGAGCGGCGGGCAGGGAAGTGCAGGAGCGAGGCAGGAGGAGACTGGAGCCAGAGAGACCACGAGGGCGAGCAGGAACCAAACTGAACTGAACTCCACCAGGGCAGGAGAAAGAACTGAACTCCGGANAGGGCAGGAGAAAGAACTGAACTCGGAGGGACCACGAGGGCAAGAAAGCAGGAACCGAACTGAACTCCACGAGGGCAGGAGAAAGAACTCCACCTGAACTCCACGAGAGCAAGAGAGACGAAAGAACTGAAACTCGGACAGACCATGAGGGCAGGAGGAAAGCACTCCCCACCCCCCCCATCCTCCTCGCTTTTAAAGAGTCTGACAGGAAAATGGGTGTGGAATACTGGAACGTGATTGATACCTGGCACCCAGACCCCTTTCACAACAGGGGCCTAAACTCCACCTCTTATTCACTGGGTGCCTGCAGCAAAAGCCAATAAGATTTTTGCCTGCCGAGGAGAGTCCTGTAATGTCGTGTACTCAATGCAGTCACCCCAGCCCTACAGGTGAGCAATTCTTCCTTGCTTTGTTCCTTGTTTCTTCCCATACTTTTAAACTTTTAAACCTCTTTCAAACTTCACAGACACCCAGCTCAGCTGACCAAGGCTGCCTTTCTCACCCAGGCCAGGAAAGCCTGTGTTCAGAGGAGCAGCACCACTGGCAGACCAGCATCACTGGTCTGGTCTCAAGAAGGCTGGCGAGAGCACCAGCAGCACCAGTCCTCCTCCAGCTGTGACAAAGAGCCTGCACCCCAGACAGAGCTCCACTTTCTGCCTTTGGCTTACCCTTTCACTCCCTCTTCTTTCATCAGTTTCCCTTGTTTTGCTCTCAGAAAAGCAAGATGAGATTTTAGCAACAGGCACACAGCTCACACTCAGTGCCTCCACCGACAAAGGTTAGATACAACTACCTCTAATACCAGGACCTCAAAAAGATGTCAAAGAGTTTTCCCGTCCTCCTCCACCCCCCCAAATAAAAATTCTCTTCTGCTTTCAACCACTTCAATTTTGGTGTTGTTTTTTTTCCTCTTTTTTCTACATCTAATGAAGTGTTAAAAAATATTTTCATGCAAGCAGAAGCCATGGGGCCAGGCAAGCAAATGTGTCCTCTCTTTGAATCCAAGCTGTGCTTTACCATTTGGTGCCATATGGTGACCTGTCTGCACCCAGTCACAGAGACAAACACCACAGGCTTCAAACTCTTCCCTGGCACCATGGGTTACACCCACTTCTTGAAACACCTCCTATACGTAAATGCTCCCTACCTGGACACTCATTTCCCAGTGGCACTCACTCCCTATTGTAGACTTAGGTTAAAAAAAAAAGAGGTTTTAAAGGCATTGAAAGACTTTTGAAGGTAGGACTAAGCAAACTGACAAGTCCAGGAATCACACACACACAGAATTCTAGGGTTGGAAGGGACCTCGAAGGATCATCCAGTCCAACCCCCCTGCCAGAGCAGGGTCACCCAGAGTCCATCACACAGGAACACATCCAGGCAGGGTTTGAATGTCTCCAGCCAAGGAGACTCCACAGCCTCTCTGGGCAGCCTGGTCCAGTGCTCTGGCACTCGCACAGTGAAAAAGTTTTTCCTGATATTCACATGGAACCTCCTGTGCTCCAGTTTGCATCCATTGCCCCTTGTCCTATCATTGGACGTCACTGTAAAAAGCTTGGCTCCATCGTCCTGCCCCTCACCCTTTACATATTTGTAACCATGGATGAGGTCACCCCTCAGTCTCCTTTTCTCCAAGCTAAAGAGCCCCAGCTCCCTCAGCCTTTCCTCATAAGGGAGATGTTCCACTCCCTTCATCATCTTTGTGGCTCTGCGCTGGACTCTCTCAAGCAGTTCCCTGTCCTTCTTGAACTGTCCATGTTTAGAAGCACGTCTTTTATTCTTTCATGTCATAATTCTTAATGCCTCTTTTCATTAAATTCCTGCAGTAAGCGTGGACACATATGATAAATGCATTTTTATGCTCAGGTATTTACCAAAAGCACATTTTGATGTTGGTTCAGCATTCACATGTTGAGCACCAGAACTTATGCAGTGAGGGAAATGCTTCTGCTCTCCAAATGCAGAAATCTTAGAGAGTCAGTACAAATTTCAAAATCCAAGCCTAAGGAGTTCATTCTTCTCACACAACAGAGAAAATTAGGCCTGATCTGAAGAGGTTGAGAACACTTTCAGACCAATTCAAGAAACACACATCAAATGAGTTTCAGAGCTTGGGAGTGGAAAGAAAATAGGATCATTGTGAGACACAATAAAAAATGAAAATAGCTCATTTGAGATTTTTAAGGCAGCAACTTTAGCTCCTTGTTTCAAACACCTTCGAGGGGCCTGAATTTCAGCAGGTTATTGCTGAACAGCCTCTGGAAAAACAGTTTCCTCCAGAGCATGCTCTTAGCTTAGCACCCTCAAACAACACTCAAGAGTCAGTCAAACTCCTTGGCTTGAATAACAAAGCCTCATGCATGTCTCCCAAGGCTACACACATCAGCTTGCCAAGCATACTGGGGGTCAAAACACACATTTTGCACTCATAGCTCACTTATATTTCTAAAAATTAGATCATAATTGGTGACCTCAAGCACACATGGCAAGTCCTTTCGAAATAAGAGGCAACAGTGAACAACAGCCATATGCTGGTACTAAAGTGAAAGCTGTTGTTTTGGGCTCCTACAGCCTGCAGTATCAGTAAAGGGAGTGGTGACAACATGGCATTATTAATTTGCTATCACTAACGAGGAGTCCTGGCTGCTCCAGAACGTGCACTGCACTGTCACTTCAGACAGACTTGCAGCTGAGGTTGCTGTGTTCGGGCTGCAAGTCCACCTATCATTTCAGTAATTTTCATTCCTTCTATAGATGAACATAAGTCTTCTAGACTGTTTTCTTCCACAAGCAGATATTAGAATAACTGATTATTTTACTACCTGCAAAGAGACACTGCATCAGCCAAAGCCAGACCTGTGTTGTCTGGGCAGCAGGTCTCAGTGGAGAAGCAAAGCCCACTGGAACCACACTTTGTAACTAGCCCAAGCTAATTTAAATGTCCGATCTGAAGATGTGAAAAGCCTTTTAAAACAAATCATCTTACACCCAGTTGTCTGGAAAGCCAGTGTGATTTAAGCGGTGGAAGAGATCAGCAAGACAAAGCAGGTGGCAACTCTAGAGGGCTAACACTCCAAGAGAAACTGGAAGGATCATCTTTAGAGGATCAGAGTGTGCTTCAATCTCCATCTTCATCTGCCAACAAGGGCAACAACCAGGAACATCTTCATAGGGAGGACAGGAGGAAACTCTGCCTAAGCCCAGGGTACCAAGCAGAGTTCTTAAAAGAGGTGTCAAGCTGCATTACTCCTTCAACCTCGGCCCCTCCAGGACCAAGGACTGGCAGGGAGCTGGCTCTGGAGCTCTGTCAAGCCCTTCCACTGCCTGCCAAGCACCTCACTGCTGGGCTGAAAGCACCACCCAGTGTCCACAGCATCTCAGTGGATTCCTCAGCTCTGTTTGCAAAGTTGAGGCCCATGGGGACAGAGCAACACAAACTGCCAAGTTCAGGGAAAAAGGAAATATTCAACTCCTTGTTCTCCATTCCCTTGTGACCCACACAGTTCCTTGGTCCACTGCCAGACTCACCATCATGTTACACTGACAGTGTTATTCTCCTGTACCAAAAATCAAAGGCAGATGCCAAGGAGTACACATTCAGACTGCATGTGTTTAATTAGTGGCAGATTCAAAGGTTGCCCCCAAGCTACAAAACAGGAATTTCAGTACCATTGTGTACTATAATCTTATAATCTAATTAAATCTGTTTGGAGCCTGGTAGAAGTAAGTGAAAATGATTAACAATTATCAGATTCTTATTATCTCCTGCTATGTAAGCTTACATCCTCCTATGCCCTATTTTCAGATATAAGTTATGTATACACCATACCTTCCTATTAGGAATTGCACCTATTATATATTTAGTATCTGTTGGGGCTAGGGACGTCTAGCCAAGCCAAAAAGCAGAAGTAGATCTTTTTAATGATAACTTTCGAAGTGCTTCTGGTTTACTGACAATAGCTAATATTCATGCCATGAACTATTCTTCAGCCTGGACATGGAATAAAAAAGAGTTTAAATAGGTGGAATGTTACATGCCCCAGCAGCAAGCACAATCAGGCTCAGCCATTTCATCTTTGTTACTGTGAAATGTATGTCCTTGTCTAACTTGGTACCTAATGTCATTTAGATGTTGAGATATATTGAACTAGGGCTCTGCTTCTTTAAAGTGTATTGGTTTCTCGACCTGTCATCATTTTCCTGCAAAATAATGTCCAAATGGCATCTCTGACATTTCAAAGTGACATGAAACAGGCTGAGTAAGTACATTCACTGGAGAACAAAATAAAAAGAAATCAATAACAAAAAAAGAAGGCATTTGCTTACAGTAGGGTAATGAATTCTCAGAGCTGGGTTAAGCAGACATACTGTTACAATGAGAATAAGAGTTCTTGCTTTGCTTTTTGGCCTCCAAACAGTTAGAGGAGAGTCCTGTAATGTCATTTTGTGGAAGGAAAGAAGAGGTGGGAAGAGAACTACAAAAATCCATCTGGAAGCATACCTCACTCCCATTATGAATATTTTTCCAGTTAAGACTAGAATGCATATGCCATAAAAGTCAATATCTATTTACAAATGAAAATAAGTACATGAAGTAAAGCAGTCTCTATGCCAAGAAATTTCCCAGATGCTGAAAACCTACAGAAGTCATCAGGCCAAACCCAAAATAATTTCCCACATTCTGATACCTCATTTCAATGAGACATAAATTAATGACAACAGAGAGATATGATAAGCACAAGAATGGTATTTCCCTGCACAACAAAAATGACTGAAGATCCTGAAGAGCAGCAGTCTCTGGTCTGTTATTCAGATACTGTGGACAAGGTTGTGCAAGGCAGTTTTTGCACTCTGATATAAATGGTTTCTGAACTAAAAAAGGATATCATTCTGTGTTGAGGTTGATTGCCACAGCAATCCATGTGCATTAAAGTGAAATGGATATAACGGATTTCATAGTGGGAACAGAAAACAACACCACAGAGCCACAGGTAGCCCGATATAAGGCTGCTATGGAAAGCCATTGGTAAATAGAGCACTTTAGCAGTCTTCATTGCAGAGGGACTGGATGCACATAATTCTATGTCATTTTAGGAGGAACACCCACTGCCTCTCCACTGACACAAGGCTGCCCTTTGGCTTGACATAGGAACAAGGAACGGAGGCACTGGCAACCAGAGTTCACCATTTAGGCAAGGACGTGGCTTGTTCTTGCCCTAACACACGGGGAGAGCACAGCCAGCTGGAGGGAAGGCAGTTTTGTTTCCTGTACATTTCCAAAGCATCGATTGCCAGGCCCCCTGGAAATAGAGACAGGTGTTTTATCCCACTAGAGCTTCAGGGGACGGGTTGAGAAATTGCATTTCTTCTGATTTGCTCTTTCATAACAAAATCATTGTGCCTCCTGGAGCTCCACATATTGCTGTGTCAATAGGCAGAGGTTCAGAGAAAGATTGCAAGGCCTGAGTCCAGAGGCACCTTGGATCCATGTCAGTGCTATACACAGCATCTGCTAATGGTCTTAAGCAGACACCACTGTCATTTTAGTTATTATTAACTTAATTTTTCACAATTGCTGAATCAAAAAAAAAAATACACAAGTTCTCACTGAGACAGGCTCTGAGCACCCAAGAGGGAAAAATGAGCTTTTCTTTGGATGTCTGGAACAAGCTGGCATGATTGTGGGATCTCTCCACCATCTTCTAGACAGAGAGCCAGCTTAATGATCATAGGAACATTTCATCCAGTAGTCAGCACCTGAGGTTACTAGTCAGTCTTGTACCATGAGAAAGATGCCATCACTCTTGAGCCTCCAAACCTGTCTAGCATTGCATAAAGAAGAGAAGCATAACGAACAAAACACACACAAAAAGAGCTTGATTTGAGCCAAGTAGAGAGAAAAGTTCTCACGTACAGAAGTAGGAAGTAATAAAACAGAGGGAAAAAACAAACAAACAAAAACCAAGTTATCAAGTTGCAAGGCATGAAAGCTCATCTCCAGAATGTCTTTCCCTCTACTTCAGTCAAAAAAATTCCCATCTAATTTAGCAGTCTGGTATTTGCAAGATTACAAAGGGAGCACTGGCAAGCATGTATAGCAATGACATTTCACAGGTGAAGAGATTTGCTGAAATGGTGACTACTCACTCAAGTTTATCTTTTCCTCCCCAGTACAAAGAGCAGCCACACATAAGTACACTCACTGCATCTAGTTGGGTTTGTCTTTTAAGCATTTCCACTTGAACTCTCAATAAAACACTATGAATTTCTTTCCAAGCCTTATATTTTATATTGCATAAATGTAATTGGGTGGCAGATACTGGCTGCTCTAGTGTTGATGATACATCCTCCTTACCACTCATGCCTCCACAATGAACTACTGACAATGACTTATCTTTCAAAAGAAGGCAAAATACATAAATGTATACAGGTAATTTCAGGATTAAAGAGGCCCTAGAGGAAAAAAAAATAAAATCAGATATTCCAAAATTGTTCTACTGATTTACTTTCTGAAACCCAGATTCAATCACACTCTTTCACTGGCTGGGCTCACCTCGGGCTCCTGGGCAGCAGCAGAGAGCATTGTTTGCCCATGGGGACAAGAGCAGCGCCAGCACTCGGTCTCAGAGATCTCTACACAAACACTACATGGATCAGGGAAGCTCCTACTCAGGACTTCCATCCTGGAAACATTTTATGCCCACGGGATGCTTTGTGGAGCACGGCTCTACACTCACAAGTGCCAGCCTTGTGTCCACAGGGAAGCAGAGGAACGAAATTTGCGAAGACCAAGAGATCACACTGTGTGGCCACAAGGCATTTTGAGGCTCCACAAGTTCAGGACAAGTCTAAGCCAACATTCAGTCATAGCCATTGTCACATTTTGTAAATAACAGGTTGTAAGAGGATGTCCATGCAGGTTTTTTCATAGGCTTTTCTCCAGAAATCAAGTTTATACAAAGTATTGCAACCCTATGCAGCCAGTCATGGTGATCTGTGACACAGTACTGATTTCAACCCCTAGTTTGAAAAAGTTGGTGCTAAGTAATACACAGCAAAAGTCAAACAATGCTTGTGCTAGTCCAAGGACTGGAAGCCAAATCTGCAATAGCTACAAGACCATGGTCTCTCAAAGTAATGCCCTCTCTTGGATACATTAGGTTATTAGTCTGTGCCATTAAATGCATGCAATTACATTTCTAATTTTATTTTTGTTCTAAGAGACAATTCTACACCAATAACAGACAGTATCAGTAAGAAACCATAACAAAAGGGTGAAAGTTATTTGCAAAGCATTATAAGTTACAGGAAAGGAGTATTTCTGTATTAATAGCTTTACATAACAAGCCTTTATATCCCTCATTTTTCCAGCTTGTTTACTTGTACAACGTATATATCATGCACTCACAAATGCCCAACTTTCAGCATAAAGTGAGAACTGACAGATGTAGATGCTTCCTTCAGATAATTAGTTGAGGCTTGAAAGGGATGCAGTAGTTGGATTTTATATTTTATTTATTCTAAACAGAAATCGTATAAACATATATGGCTATAAATATAAGTTAGCATTCATTAAGTTTGCATTATTTGAGTTATGGAAGAACTATTCTGAATTACATCTGCTGATTCCACTCTATTTATGCTACCAGAGTCTTACAAAAGGAACAAACTATATTACAGATATAAAACTGTCAGTAAAATGCCACAAAATAATGATAACATGGTATTGTTTTATATCTTCCAAACATTTCCCTGTGATTATTTTCTAAAGACACTTATGGTTAAGGAAAGTGCCCAATTGTAAAATAAGTGATGCTAAATCTGCAGCATGAGCTGGAAATTGGCCAGGTACAAGGAAGTCGTCCCTCTAGAATAAGCATGTGAAAAATTTTAGAAAGTGCTTTTGAATTCAAATCACTGCTAGCAGATGAGGCTTGGTAACTCACTCAGAGGCCACAAAACCCTCCTTCTATGATATCCAACAAGTCTGGCTCGAAGCTTAGGGTCATAGACCACTTTCAAATTGCAGAGGAACCTTAGCAGCCAACCACACTGATTTGAACAGAAGCCTGGGGCAGAATCTGTGTGGTAACAATGGAGAACTTTAACCCTTTTATTCCTTTCAGATGTTGGCTCAGTAGTCAGCATCACAGTCAGCAAGATTGAGTGAGGAGAAGTTCCCCTGCTGTCATCTCCTCCTTCTCATTTCTGTCCCATTCCTCTGCATCTCCTTCCTTTTGATTACCTCCAAATCCTTCTCCACACAGATTTCACCTAAGTTTCTGCACTCCACTTGCTAAACGGTCAACATAAAATGCTAAGTAACTGAATTAACTGTCAGCAGGAGATAATGGAGGAGACACATTTAAGTCCCCCTTCTCAGCATGGACATAAATTATTCCCTGCTCCTAACAAGAATGAAGTCATCAAGTCCATGATAACACAGGCCACGGTGTAACTAACTCCCAGCTGCTTAGGACAAACACATACTCTAACATGTACCCTACGGTTCAGAAGTCACTGAGCTTCCTTCCAAAATGAAGTAGTAGAAATTGATGTAAATCAGGATCTATTTCAGAGTTTTCTAGCAGGAAAAGCACCTTTAAAATTAAGATGGAGAAGTCACTGCCAATTTCTGATGGGGAATGAGGTCTGACTGAAAAGGAGAACTAACACCCTCGTGAATCCAAAAGGGTCCCAAAACAAATATTATACTTAAGAGTACACAACTGGTTGCAGAGCCCCTATCAGAGGTTACATTTTTAAATCCCAACTTTACAAGCAGACATTCACACATTCTGGTATTTTTTTATTTGTGCGGATAGTATCATTCATTAGTGTCTTGTGTGTACAGATACCTCTCCGAGAGGAAAAGGTGGCCCAAATAGTTACTACACAGCAATTCCCATGCTGACATCTTCCTGTACCGACTTTCTCTATATGGGACTTCTCTGCATCAGTTCATAGGTCAATAGCTATGACAGTCAGTGTCCTGACATACATGAGGCTAAAGTATTTCCTGGATCAGGAATCTCTGAAGCAGAAACCATAGCATATTAAGACTTGTTTGTAAATTGCCTTGCGTGAGAGAATCCCAGATCAGATTATATTTCAATGCAACTAGCAGCAGCCACATGAAATTTTAATCCAGGGAAACAAAACAGAGACCAACTTTTTAAATATAAAAAATAATCGTGAAACGACCTTTGATGACACAGTAACTCAATAGCTCAAGTTGCTGGTTGAGTAAAGATATCAACACATTTTGGAAGTTATTTTAAATACAGTATAATTCAATCATATCAGATGTGAGGCTGATCATAAATGTGTTCATCTGAATTTATTGCAAAATGCCCTAACAAACCCAACCACACAACAGCAGAAGGGAAACAAAATTTAAATTCAAAGTCAGGTACAAGTCAGTGCAGAACATTCACCACCAGCTTGAACAAACCAAGCCAATTAAAATTCTGCTGATTTTCACAGAAGTTGTCTGATGTGATGGAACTCTTATAAAATGGAAATATTAATAGTAAGCATTTTACAGTAGTGTTAAAATGAGCATCACAGTTGAAAGCAGGAAAAAATACTGCAGAGGTAAATAACACAACCCCATCTTCCACTTGAGTCAGGGAAGGGAACATGTCATTTAGGAAAGAGGTTTTCCACTATAAATTACACTGCACTGTTTTCTGTCAAAGAGTTATTTGATACAAACATAATGACCATAACATCACACTTCCATATGTCATCTTTGCAAGATGATCCGTCAGACAGCAGTGACAGTTCAGTCTTACATTGCTGTGCCCTCTTTAGAAACAGCATGAATTACAAGATCCAAGATGACCTAGAGTCAAGACTTAATTTGCAAAGCACTACCAGGTCCAGTGGATCAGGCTTCCAGACATACACTTGTTTGACTTCTGTTTTGCTCTGAGCAAGAGCTGGCTACACTAAAGCTAACCTGCCAGCCTCATATGCCCAATGCTACAGCTGGCAAGATGTCAAACCTAGACCGAGTGATCCAGATCAGGTTTGGATACAGCCTAGTCAAGTGCATAGTGAGCTCTAAGCTGTGCATTATCTTATTGACTGATCACAGGCCAAAAGCCCAGCACTTGTTTATGCGTGGTAAGGAGTTAGTGCTAATTACCCTGCAGGATCAGCCCCTGCTGCATACACTAGTCCACTGGGACAGTTTACATCATCTTTTAGGTAGAATAATAAAATTGATGGCACCCTAATGACACATCCTCCCAGATCCTCCAGAGTGTGAAACTTTAGCAGTCAAATACCTCAAATGCTCCATCTTTTATGGAGAATCTTTTGAGACTATCAAAATCTGTATTTCTTCAAGCCACAGTCAATTCACATTCAGAATCTCATGAGAGTCTTCTAAGAAGTATTAAGATTTCTCTGGGTAACAGATCTTAGCTACTAGCTCAAGGGAGCAAAGGTTTTAAATATCCTCAGCAAAGAGATTCACAGGCAGAAAAAAAAAAAACAACAAAGAACCTTTTGCCCCATTATGCCTTGTTAGTATATCCCTGTAATGCAGGGAAGGTTCTTTAAAAAGGGACTTTCCATAGTCCCTGATACAGCAAGGGCAAGTCACACTTTGAATCTTAGTTGAGCAGTGCCCTCGTAAAATAATACTGAAATAGTTAAATAATACACAATAACCATGGTGGCATCAGTGCATTCCATGTTATTTCTGGAAAAGGGTTGATCAAATAGATCCATTCCATAACAAAGAGGTGCGTATGGGAGAGCTGGCACATATTAGCCCCACACTTGAAAAGAATTAACGTTATTGTAGGTTTTTAAATGACAACCAAAAGCATACAACAGAAGATATGTGTTTCTCCTGCTTCATTCCTAACAGCTAAGATGCTAAAGCAGCATTTCATAGAAAAGCTATACATAATAAACACACACACCCTCCCCCAGAAGCCATCGTTGCTATTCTCACTTTAATCTCTAAAACTGAATAATCATTCCACAATCAGACAGTAGCACAAGCATGCAAGTAACAAAAGACAAGTGACCATAACACTAAATAACTCCACATAAATAATTTTAAAGCTTATGAGTCTCCCAGATCTGTTGCTTAGGGCTGTGGGGAGAAGTTCTATAGTTAGCAAGAAATCCAGTAATGTTTCCCAAGGTCCCCTCTGAGCAATGCCAACTTAGAATTTAAATTAAAGTTTTTAATAGAACAAACTGTGCATAGCAGTGTACTTCATAATATGAAACAGAAAATCCTGGATATATTGCCTTTATCAAAAGGGTTTTTTCTAAATCCAGAATAAATAAAACCAAGTAAACACAGCACAGCTTTAACCTCCCACTTCTAACACACAATTTTATTTGAAAATGGCTTAAATGAAGATACAGGAGGAAAGATGTGGTAGCAAGAAAATGCAAACACTGGAAGGGAGGAAAAAAAACCCCATGTATTTAAATTCCACTTTTTCCCCTGTTTGTTGTAAACCAGTTCTTTTACAATCAACTGTGTTTATCACCTAATCTACAAAAGACACATTGTACACAGGCTTTTTTATGTTCATTTGAAAACATGACTGGGGTGCTGATTTAGAAACAAAGGGCATATGCTTCACTAGCAGAACAGAGCTCCCAGGCAGCCATTACAGATGCCCCTTTGATTACAGTTCTGTTGCAGGAACATCAACAGCCCCAGCCTGGTATCTGATTTTCATGGTCATAGCTTGAAGAATGAGAGAAGGAGACAGGTATAAGCTTTACACAGAGACACAGGCACCAGCTGGCCCTGGGCTGCAGTCATCATCATCTCCAGGATGGTCCTGATGGCTAGACAGCCCTTGGTGCTGAGATGGGACATTTTGTGACTAATTTCTTGGGGCAGCTGAACAACATGGTTCCAGGACATTTGGAGCTAGCTCACCATCTGTGTGAGGCTGCTCCACCGACACTCTACCTAAGTGCAACCAGCAAGCTCGCTCATTAGGCTGCTGCTCCTCCAGCCCTGCTTCAAGACAGCACCATCTCACCTGCAGTCTCCGTACATTTCCTCTGTTGCTTCCTCCCTGTCCTTAAGCGTACTGATGTTATTTGGAAAGATAACTGACTTCTGAAACACCTGGATGGTATCTAAGGTTTATTTTCTGTGTCTTCTCTAGTGATCAGAGCTACTTCTTGAGAATCAAGATGCTCTCTTCCAGGTCCTTGTGGGATTTGGCCTTTGTAGCCTGACACATGTGGGTTTTTCCAAATGTGCCCCACTGCTTTGCAGCCTCAATAGTCATCTATGCCTACGTACAGCAAGGCAGGCATTAAAGGCACTGACGGGTGGGAGCAAGTAGGGAAGGGCTGGGCAATGGAAAAATCCAGGCTATCACTCTGCAGCTTCTGCTCTCCTGTTTCTAAATCAGAGCACAGAGCAGCACTGGGATTATTCTATCCACCTGCCAAATTACTTCTTCAGGCTTTCAAGCAGGTACAGGAAAAGACTTCCTATAGGCACATTCTCATGACTCAAACACAAGGCTGTCATCTAGCGTGCCAAAGCACAGGAAAATCCTTTTTTAATATATACATTAAAGCTCCTTAATGTGCTAGTGACATTATCTGGCTCCCATTAACCTTTAGAAAAATGATGTCCTCATTTCTATATTCTTTATATTCCAACATGAACGCATCTTTCCACCCTTCCCCCCTTCATATTTAAACATGCACTGATAGGTTTGGTTGGTGGGCTTATTTACTTAGTGGGCAACCTATATAATTGAGACTTTGTCCACAAAACACAGTTACAGTACCTCCAATCTCTTCTCCTTTACTGTAACTGTGAACCACCTGGACATGTACCACAGACTGTAACACATTAATGAAGTATTAATGAACATTAGTGGAAACTAAGGGGGAAAGAGGACAGAGGCAACAATTTTGAAGGTTGGTGCTTTCCATTTTCCAAACTGTGGGATTGTAGTAAGATACCCAAAATTGCAAAATATGCTACTGCTGGAGGAGAAGAAAAAAAACCCTGCAGTATGGTGTAATTAGAAAAGAAAAATGCTCCTCTAAAGAAATGCCCAACTGGCACTAGGGGAGCCGTGGGTGTAAAACTCATAAGTGTTTAAACACCATCTGCCAAGATATTGAAAATGCAAATCCAGGCACAAAAAGCAGCACAACAAATTCAAGAACCTGCTGAGCACAAAGGGTCTGAAATCAGAGCTCCAAGAGGCCAGGAAGAAAAGAGTTGAGAAGACGAGAAACATGTTTCTTGCTACGTGTGGCCAGGCACCACTGTAAATGTATAGTACAAACAAGAAAGGATATTCTTACTTTTGAGAACAGCTGGTTTTGAAGTACTTGTACTCACTGGCAGAGGTTATTTATTGCATACTCTTTTTCAGTACAGAATAGATTCGTTATACAGAAAATATACTAGTTCAAAAACACATCCAAGCATTTATTCCTGGCTACTCCTGGCCTCTCTCCCATAGTTTTTTTTCCTTAGGGGCAACTCTGCTCTGCACTTCAGACAAATGGTCAGTGTAATGCACTGATTTATACATATATAAAATTCAGTCTGAGACAGCAAGCACTGGGCTCCAGGAAGAAAACATGGCCTCAATGCTGCTTTCTGTTCCTATTATTTGGGATTTAGAAAGGTTCTGATTAAAATTATCTAGTGAGTGCTAAAGTCAGAGGATAAAACATAAGCTATACAGGCAGTCTCAGAAACTGTTGCATCTGAAAAAACAGATAAACAACAGGATGTCTACCCTGGTCTGAAGCTGCTCTGAGCTGAAGGTTAGCTACAAAGCTGTTTCTGAAGCAAGCGTGGCTAAGTAAACAAAATAAAAGATCATAAAGCCTCAAAGAATAGATAGTTCCAAAAGAGCAGCAAAATGCCCCTGGGTTGTGGGACTGAAAAAATAACAATTTTAAAAATAAAACAAACAGGAGTGATCTGAGCCCTGTCAGCACCCTTCCTGCGACAGAGACGGAAGGAATGGACCCAAAATACATCCTCCCTGGTCCCAGCTAAGCTAGGACACATGGCACCCTCCACAGTCCCAGCCAGAATAATTTTGCTCCAGGTTTTTCATATGAAGTTCTCTGCAGAACAGAGGTTGTTCTTCCTTCCATCTCCATCCCAAATCTCCAGTTTGGGGATGGAAAGAAAGTTTTCTTGAACAGAAATTGCTAAGCAAATGGACTTATTCCTTATACTGATGTTTGAGCAAGTATTTCAGCCAGGAAAGAACTGTGGAACTTCTGGACTCCCAATATGGCTTTTAATTAATCAATCACTAATTCATGAAACCTGAATAATTGATTTAGCAGATGGCAGCAGCACTCTCGGAGAGAAGAAAGCAAGGAACAAGGTTGGTTCATTTGCTCCTACTCCCCACGCCTGGTGAACCTACTCTCCATCACCCCCTGTGTGGTATCCCGAGTAATACCTCTGTGCGCCTGGGAAAAGAAGTGGGTACCAGGCTTTGTACTGAAACAGGCTCAGTATTAAATTAGAGCACAACGATTTGATGCTAAACTGTCTCACCACTTGGCTGGCTTAGCTGACCTCAGAGCCTCAGCTTTCTGGGCTCAGAGATAAATGACTTTACACGTTTCATCCAAATTCCTACTGCCTTCCCTTCCAGGCATAACAGGGCACCTTTCAGTGGGGTCACCTTTCTTTTCAGCTACCTCAGCAAGAAACTGAGTAGTGCAGTTGGCCAGGTACTGTCTTGCAGCAAGTGGCAAACATTATCAGGTCAGAGTACTTTCTATTTAATGCTTTCATCAGCAAATGAGCATCTTTGACTCTAAAATTGTGGTGAATTAGGTCTATAGCAAGACTAACTTATTTTTTACAAAAAAGTCACTCATGACCCTCAGTCTCTCACAGTACTAGCAGGTTTTAAGAACGGGTGGGTATATCCAAGATCAGGGCTCTGCTTACAGCACATCCTGCATCTCTTGCACTCATATTCACCACCACCTTCTTGTCTTAAGGCAGACAGCAGGCTAGACATGCTGCAAAGAAATGACAATTCAGCTAGCTTTGTGCTTGTCAAAAACATTGCTGTTCTATGGTTCAGACCACAATGCTTGCAAGCACTAATTTTCTCATAATAAGAAAAATAAATCCCAGAACTACTGTAGGATTTCACTGTACATTTGGAGCTTTGTATTTACAGGGCTTAGAAGTACTCAGTTGCCAGAGGGGAATTGCATCTCCTTCTAGGTACCACAAAAATCTACTGGATTCCAGAAATTCCACTTTCTATGACAAATATGTTTCTATGACAAAATATGTCCTATTTCCAATGGACATGGGAAGTTGGTTGTCTGTGTAGGATCCACAAACATGTTACCTTGGCTGTTTATCAAGACAGACACAGAAGAGCTATGAGGATCAGAGTTAAGGAGTTAACTCTGGAACAGAGGATAGCAACCATCTCTGTGTGGGATCCACAGACATGAATCCTTTACTCTGGTCAGACCATCACCCCCATTTATTTGACCTGAAAGAACCAAGTGGTTCTTCTTTGTCTGAGGAGACCTGGGTCACATTTCCAGTAGGGTACAGGACATTACAGCCTTGCAGCTTTCTTTTCCATTGCCCAAGGATTTGTTTCACTTTTGTAGTATACTGAAATACTTGTAGGAACAGTGCTCTATACCTTCCCTCTCCTGAAGGGCTGCCTGTGCTCACAGAAGCAAACATTAAGAGAAGGACCCCTCCCCCCTAAAAACCTCTAAACTGAATAATGTCTGTAATCCATACAAACACTGGTCTTGATTTAATGAAATACTGATGCAGGTATACCTGCCCGTGCACAGCACATCTGCAGATGCAAACTGTACCTGTTCTCCATTGACTGGCACTGCTTCCTACTTGGCTTATTCCATCTGAAACTCTGAATAAAGACCATTATTTCAAGTGAGGGCAGATGACCCTGCTGCAGGGCAGAAAGCAGCAGAGTGCTATTGCATCTGCCTGCCTACAGTGTCTTTCTAGAATCCTTTTTTAATCTAAATTGGATTTTTTCCCCTCTGTTTTCTCACTTCTTTTTTCCTCACAGACTAAAACATCAGCAACGAAGGTTGAACTATCCTGCTTCTCCCACACTTCAGCTAGCACTGCCCTCTGTCCAGGAACCAGCCCTCACTATGCTCACTAAGGATGGGAGACACAGAGCATTAGTTCCTCCCTCACTGAATCACAGAATCACAGAATTCTAGGGTTGGAAGGGACCTCGAAAGCTCATCCAGTCCAACCCCCCTGCCAGAGCAGGGTCACCTAGAGTCCATCACACAGGAATGCATCCAGGCAGGGTTTGAATGTCTCCAGGACTCCACAGCCTCTCTGGGCAGCCTGGTCCAGTGCTCTGGCACTCTCACAGGAAAGAACTTCTTCCTGATATTCACATGGAACCTCCTATGCTCCAGTTTGCATCCATTGCCCCTTGTCCTATCATTGGTCAGCACTGTAAAAAGCTTGGCTCCATCGTCCTGACCCTCACCCTTTCCATATTTGTAACCATGGGTGAGGTCACCCCTCAGTCTCCTTTTCTCCAAGCTAAAGAGCCCCAGCTCCCTCAGCCTTTCCTCATAAGGGAGATGTTCCACTCCCTTCATCATCTTTGTGGCTCTGCGCTGGACTCTCTCAAGCAGTTCCCTGTCCTTCTTGAACTGTGGGGCCCAGAACTGGACACAATACTCCAGGTGTGGCCAAAGAAGAAACCTGAAAGAAGAAACCTGTGAAAGAAGAAACCTGACTCTGATGCCTAGTGCTCGCCGTTCTTGCTGAAGAGGATGGAAGACCCGTGGCCTGTTTCCTAACACAAACCCATTCATCAAACGACATACTTGTAGACTTGACTCAAGGCTTTCCTTTCTCAATCGAGCACCTGAATGATTCAGCTGTGTAGTAATTTCCTGCTATTCAGAGCAATTGGTACTTAAGTATCCTATACAAAGAGCACCTCTTGGCAAGAGAGGGAGTATGAAAAGCCTGTTTCAGGACTGCTTATGGCTAGGTTCACTTAGAAGTGAAAAACATACATTCAGAGTCCTCCAACAGAAAGAAAATTAAATCCTAGGACTGCCTTGACTGGTTGAATGCTCTGCCTGCTGTGTACTGCAATGAAGAAAATGAGAGCAGGTGGAAAGAACGCTTTCTGGATCATACACATATAATCACCTGAATGCAATATCTACTGTGTTATCAGACATTTATACAATAAAACAAACTTTTATTGTGCAGAAAAATAGTGAGAACAGTCTCTGGATCAAAGGGGGAAATGTAATCCTAGTTATAAGGAAGCATTACCAGCCCAGGCAGTGAAATTACCCAGGTGAAATTACATTAAATTCCTAGAGACTGCCATAGGCAACACTTATGCACAAGCCTTATTGCCAGCTAAGTGAGGTGAAAGGGCCCTCACTGGAAGTAAGGTAGCTTTCAATGGTTAAAAAAAAATAATCTGGTTAAGTGTGTTCACTATAGACATCAGCAGAGGCTCAATTCTGTCAGCTTTGTACTAATTCAGCTGCTACAAGGATCAGACCTTGCGGCTATTGTGTCTACCCTGTAAATATGCAAACTGCAAGACTTCCAGACTTGCTAACATATGCAAAAGTAATTGCTTCTGAGACTGTAGATAATGCAAACAAATAACATGCCAATTTAATGTCTGCTTCTCTTGTTTGCAAGCACAAAAAAACTGTCTCAGAGTTTTACATCTGACTATCCTGGATATCTAGGAGAAGGTTTTTAATGAAATGTTTTTCCAGGTAAAACTATGCTTCCTGTATTTACAGATCCACAACACAGTTCCCTAAATAAGCACTTTGACAAAACAACAACAACAAAAAGCCACACACAAAACACAATATACCACAAGTACACACAAGCTTGCACACAAGCAGTTTTTAGTGTCACTACCTCTGCCCATTAGACCTTTTAACTTCTCAAATACTTGGGTAGTTTGTTTTATGGGTTGTTTTTTTCTTTAAACACTCTTAAAGTTTTGTAAAGTATATTGATTTAATACAGCAAAAAATTAATCTTGTTATTTCATGAATGCTCCAAAGTGAACTATGTTGTAAATTCTTTACAACTAGAGAAAAAAAGGTATTTGTATAGGTCCTGCTTTAGGGTCATGGGCTTCTGTATATGGAGATTGTAATAACAATGCTTATTGTAGATTGAATTCAGATTTCAAGTCTGGAATAAAGCTTTGATACATGCACACGCTTAGTCATCTCCTCTCAAATCATAAGCAGAACATGGTTTTGTCACTGGCTTATTTATCTACTTCCAAAAATACTATTAACAAAGGCAAATTCATGTTTCTTAAATAAATGACCCAAAAAATTAACCTGCTTCCCTGCTTTTCTAGTGTGGGTACAACCATGTCATACCCAAAACTCACCTGCCTCATACAGCCTTACCTGCAGGGCATAGATCAGCTCTGCAAAGTTATTATTTGCCAACCTTTAACACATAGTGGACTCTGGGCTAGTGTTCTTCCTTATAGCTCTTCAGTTATTTAATGCTCACTCATTAGAGGCAATGACTACACTTCACTAAATTGCAATTTACAGCTTTTACACATACATTTTACATGAGGCAGGGGACCTTCTGCAAGCACTTGCAACCAATTCCCTCTTTAAGCATCTCTTATGTTGCACACAGAACGGCAATCATGAGAAGCCAACACCAGAAGGCATTTGTGACCCACGGAACTGGTCTAGAGTTATGCTAAAGCTGGCAGCTGGGCCCAGCTTCAAAGAGGTACACAGCCTTCTTCTGCAGCATCGCTCAAATACGCCTCTCCCATCTCCAGCAGTATTAAACAACTACCTTTTATCCTCTCTAGGTCATACATAACTAATCTCTCTTGTTTATTCTCCTTTTCCCCACCCCATCTATCAGCTTTACATGGCAGCAAGAGCCTATTTTAATGTTCAGCTTCCCAGCAGCAACAGCTCCACCTTCTTGTGCCCAATGAAAGCCAAATCTTCCATTTACAGGTTCACTTCCCCCACTAAGCAGCTGCTAACATAGCTTTTCCGTCCTCCCTTTCAAAGAAAGACACTCCAGCTCCTTAAATAAGACTACAAAACTTCGTTCTCTGCTGAAGTAATGTCATGGTAGAAGAGAGAAAGAAGACCACCAAAACAAAATCTCTGATGCTGTGGACTGACTCCAGGTCTGCTTGCTCTGCTCTTCTGGGCCATTCAGAAACCGCCATACCTCAAAGACATTAGTCTGTATTAAATCTGGCCTCAGATCCTTCAGCAGTGACACATACCTTCAATTCCACCAGTTGTCCCTCAGAAATATTGTTGGCATCTGCATGGACTCAGACAAAATTGCATGGCTTTCTGGGCACGCTACAGAAGGTCCTTTCATTCCTCTTGTCCTGCATAACTCAGGGACTTGGTAGGCATCAGGCATCCACCTCAAACACTGTGTTTCAATCACGGGTGACTTGAATTCTCTTATCAATAAATGCAAGCCTTGCTGTATGTTATTGCTCATATATTTAATTGCCATGGCCAAAATCAATCAGTTAGTGAAAACACAAATATTCAAACATAAAACAGGCAACTCAGGGAAGCTCAGGAAATGCTAAGATCACATCAAATGAGCTCACATTGAGAAACCATTATACATGTTTATGCTTTGTCCATGTGTTGACTGTGAGGTTATAAGAATCTCTTTACATTTCCATCATGCTGCCTGCAAACCACACTTTCTTTCTTCCTTGAATTACACATTGAGAAATTTAACATACATTCATATATAAACACCTTATTTCACATATAATGCACCTAAATTCACATATTTCTTTAAAAAAAAAACCAAAACAAAAACAAACAAAAAAACCTAACCAAAAAAGCAATTAAGAGATACTAGGATTACTTTTAAGAACAAGGTAATGGAGCTAAGGGTCAGGCTGCACGCAGCACAAGCACAAAGGCTGAGCAGGAAGAAATGTCTGTCCCCAAAGGCATACACATTTTCTATGCCCAGAACCCAGCACTGCTGGACTAGGAAGCCAGACACAAGGGCTGGAAAAATTAATTAGGTCCTTTCTTTAAACTTTTCACAGTAAAACCATCCTGATAGTTCAGCGCTGTGAACAGATCTTTGTAGCGTAAAAAAAGAGCACAGTCTGACATGTTGGTGTGATGAGGAGCTTCAGTCCAGAAGGACAGAGAATTCAGGTGCCACCATGCAGAAATACTGCAAGTTCTTTCCACAGGATTTGGAAGAAAACTACTGCAAGCACCCAAGTCAAATAAAGGAGCCAGGAAAATTTCCAAGAGAGCGGGAAGGAAGAGAGAAGAAGCAGCTCTTCCAGAACATTATTTGGCACATCTAAGCTGGACTCTTGCTCTGAACTGCCCTCCACACACTTTCCCTCTGCCCTCCTTGGTTACTGCCTCCCTATCACTTGCAGAAGACATCATCTGTCTCCTACATGAGCTGCCCAAGTTTTCAGACTCAAAACCAGATTTTCCCCACCCGCACAATTCCAGCAAATGGCAAGACTCCCTTGCATTGAACAACAGGTAAGACAAATACACTGAAAATAGAGTACAGTCCCCTTCCTTAAGTGAAAAAGGGAAATCTTACAATCAGTTTGGATTAACCATGTTCCTTTACAGGAAGAATAGATTCGGGCTTCAATGGGTATATATGACAATATAGTCATAAATTTCACTTGAGCATTTAAAGAGAACTAAAAAAAACCAACTTAAAAGCAGATATAAATTTTTACAAACATCCCCTGTACAATGTATAAGAGCAAAGATTTTATTTTACAGTACCTTGTTGTGCAGGCAATGGACAATTCATTTATTGGGTGCCACAGGCATGCAGCCATCTGGTGTTAAAACTAGACATAGAAACAAAAGCAGTTTGTTACAAACCAACCCCTAAAAACAGATAATGGCAGCATCTCCCTAGGGATGCATTAAAAAAAATTAAAAGAAAGAAGTATCAAGCCCAAAAGATGTGAATCCAGTGTGCTGGACACTGCAAGTGATGTCTCTGTAGTCTGGAGGCAATGCTGCGCTTATGAAGACCTCAGATTTCTCAGAGAAGTGAGAGCAACCCTACCTTGGTGCATATGAATGACACCACAGCTCTTACTACATCAATATTCCTTTTTCAACAAGGCTTCTGCATAACTGAAGAGTTGCTGTTATGTCTTGCTAGACAAACTCAAATACTGGCTAATGAATGGTGGAGGGGTTTCATCTGACACCTAAGTGTCCACATGAGAGAGGAACACTCACACTTGCTAGCTGCCACACTTCCAGCATAGCATCTAACTTTTCCAACTTATAACACTCTAGACCTCGAAAGCTCAGCACCATAACATAGAAAATACTGATAGCCCGTAGGTCTCCTTGCTTGGTGCAAAACAGGACTGCATTGTTTCACAATGTTGTACAATAATGTTCATGCAACTCTCCCTCCAGCATCTTAGGATACCCTTTTTGCCAGGGCACAGACATGCAATACAGAAAGGCCTTGAACCTCAACTGAATGAGGAAAACCAAAAAGAAAAAAAACAATCAAACAAAACAAAACCTAATTAATTACTTATCTGCATCAGACTGCAACTAGTAGAACATTTCATGCCAAACATGAGCACCGTGAAGACAAGCTCCCTCCCTTTAGCATTCTTGGCTTTACAATCTTAGTATCCTTTGCTTTCCTCCCTCCACTCCCTTTCCTGACAAAGGACAACTATCCCATCCCATAACAGCAGCCAAAAGGGCTTTTGTGACATGCCTTTCTAAGAAATGGGATCGAAATGTAAAAATCCAATTGGGAAGCTTGTGAAGTGAATTCAGCCTTCAAAGGTGTTTTCATTCTGGACCCGCACAATCAAATTCCATAGTGGAGATGCGTTTGTTTTCTAAGCAAGGAAATTTATTTCCTGTCAGTTAGAAAAATTTGATACAAAACAGAAATTGAACACTGCTATCCAAAAAGAAACTGAAAAGAGGTACTACAAATGAACATGCAGTCAGGGAACATGTCTATCAACACGAAAGCCAAGCTACTGCAGGGAAATTCTCAGTTCTTTCTACTGTCACAACCCGATCAGACGCCCACATGAACAGATTAGGTGATATTTTCATTTGAGGCAATTTCTCCCTTTTTGCAAGAGATTAGGCTAATGTCATTCAGCATACACATAACGGGAAATGAAGTTTTGATCTTCAGCCATCCCTACGGTTTCACTTACGCTGTAGAAGGCAATAACAGTACAGATGCAAGGCAGTAAATGATTTCTTGCAATAGAAGGGGATATTCAACAGGCTAACACCTTATATGCCTTATTCATTACAGTCATCGAGCTGTGCCAGGAGAAAGATTTAGTTAGCCATGGAAAAGCAGTGACAGTAAGCCACCAGCCTGTTAAAACACAGAACTGGGGCAGAAGAGTCATTCATAACAATAAACATGCTTTTAGAAGGACCACACCAAACCCTACAGGAAGAAATGTCTGGGAAGGTCCAGGCACAAACAGCCAGATACAGAAAATAAAAATGATGGGGTTGAGACACTAGTGTTTCTCAAATGGATAATGCAATGCAATGATTTCCACACTATGACTGACACCCACCTGGATTAGCAACACCAGGCAACTCTTTGAGTTACCCTGGATCACCTCTCCGTAGAAAGGCTTCAGTTTAACACTGGCCTATTATAAAACACCAACATGTGAAAATACATATAAGAGAGCAGTTTAATGCCTGTTCCTTCTTTCATAATATCAATTTTTGTTTGGGTTTGTTTTGTGGGTTTTGTGTTGTTTTGGGTTTTTTGCTTTTTTTTTAAAACTACTGCCATTTTCCTAATTTAATTAGACTGTGAAGAAGGACAGACACTTCCAGTGCAGCTTGTTAGAGTACAGAGATGCTCCAGAACACCCACAACACCCTGCTGAACAGCTGTTCTGACGGACCCCACAATCTTGCAGCCGTCCACCACGTACTGCGACTGCCGCTGCAGCTGCTCTGTCCCAGCATGAGCAGATGCTCTGCAAGTGCTCCCATGGGATGAGAAGCTGTGCATAAAGCCCCCCTACTGCCACGCCGCCATCAATAAAGCGAGTTTTGGGCTGGCTGTTGTTAGCCCTACCAAAAGGGAAAGGGAGCAGCAGAAAACAAGGCATTTATCACATTTCAGTGTAACAGGGTGCAGTGCAAAGCAGGAGGCAGAGCAAGGGCTGTGATTCCTGCAGACATCATGACAACTCACCCAAACGGGTTTCACGGGAATGGGAGCTGTGTTCAGCCCGATTTGCCAGCACTCAGCCTTTCTCAGGATCAGCCACAAGCCCCAGGCCCATGATTTCAGGGAATGGGTGTGCTGCACTTCAATAGTGGCCTCCTGGGTATTTTAAACTACAAAATGCAACACATTTCTAGAAATCTAGGTATGTAAAAGATAGGAGTCCAGGGACTATTTTTGGTAGATATGGTGGTATTGTGTCAAAAGCCTTCTGTCACGTGCCTGACAGATGCAGCATTGTGTATTTGTGTGATGTGAAACACCCATCCAGTGAGCAGAAAAACAAAGCCCATGACAAACACATTTCATGCTTCTGTTTTCTCCGGATACCAGCACGACACTGAACACTCGTACAGCTCTGCTTGGTCAGGGTGAAAACAGTAAGCTTTGCTCCAAATAGCAATACATGCTGAAGAATCTGGTCTCATTATAAAAAGTCTCATCAGGCTAATGAGAAGCAGGATGTTTTAGGTGACCCAAAAGTAATCCAAGAGGCATAAGAAATTAAAAAGCCTATTAGAGTAATTAAGTTGCCAAACTACAAGGCAGGCATTTCACCTTTATCATCACCTTGTTAGCCCAACATCTCAGAAAATTATCCAGCCAGAAAGGAGTTTGAGACACCAGTTTTCAATAAGCAGCTGTCATAAAGATGAACTGGATCAGTACAGGTGCATTTCATGAAAATAAAGACAGACCCTGGATGACAGAGCTCAGCTGAATTGGGCAAATACTTCAAGAGCAAATACAGCTCTGAGCACTGTGAGAAGCATTCTTGTATGGCTGGATGCTGCCAGCTTCAGTTAGCAAGAGTCTACGGGCAGAAGTAAAGCCTATCCTAAAAACATACTGATGTTTGAAACAGGAGATGGCACTGAACACACCCAACAAAATGATGAGGGCAGACAAAAAAATATTTACATAAAATCATATTAGTGACTGGACAGTTAATAACATTCTCAGTTCCAACCTCTTGTAAGTCCTGGCCTGTCTGATGACAGAGAAAGAAAGGATGTCATGTTGGCACTCATAACATCTGCACGCAGAACAGGGAACCCACTAAAGGTAGCAGGTAGGAAAGCTGGAACATTACCCCCTCCAGGGATTAAATGCCTGCCAGTTCTTGTGCACAAACAAGGCCAGATTAATTCCAAGCTAAGGTCCCCATGCATAATTGGAGATTTCAGACTGGGTTGTACTGGTGGTTTTCATGGCACAGCTGCTGGACAACTGCAAATTAGCATGGCTTGTTAACAAAAGCTGGGATTTTTGTAACACACACCACAACAGCTGCCTAAACTATGCACTGACTTACTATTGCAAAGTCCATTTTTGCCTCTGTTAAGATACCATGAGTGTTGCTTTTTCAATCAAGTGTCCCAGAGATAAAACACCCTGGAACAAAAAAAATCATTTCTTTTGTGTTTATTATGCATTACTCACAGAAGGAAGATCTATTTGTTGTTTCACTGAGCAAACTCACTCTCTTTTTCACTGGGGACACACTTCAATATTTTCAAAAATTCAATCCGTGGTGGAAAGGGCTTCCCTGAGTGTATGATTTTCAAGAGCAGCAAGAAGAAGAAAAGGAAACCAAGATTCTGGGTGAAACACAGTGCAGCAGAGAACACAAGTGAAGATGCTTTGGGATCCCCCCTGCCTGCATCCCCCACCACAGCCTCTTCAAAACATCTGGCTACTGCTCCTGGCACTACACAGGGAAAAGAAAAAAATAAAAGAGGAATCGCTGTCAGCACTTGTAATTCTTGTTCCCTGCATGTATACAACTGGCTGATCAATTTAATTGCTCTTTGTCAACACCAGGTTTCTTTAACAGGCATCTGCTGCTCCTCCCAGCCTTCTTTCTCCTCCTGCCTTCACGGGTGTCTGCCTTTTCTCAGTTTTTCAGTTCCAATTCCCTGTCACCCCCACCTCCCCCTTCAGATCCATCCCTTTCTCCTCACTGCATATCTTGGGGTTTTTTTAAAAAATAGTGATTTATTCACACATAAAAATCCATACATCAACTGGATTAAATAAATGTGAGAATGTGTTTGGCTCTGCGTAAAGATGATGTATACATATCCTGAACCTTTCTGCCCCTTTAATATGGTATCCTAGGCAACCTGAATTTCCACGTTGGAGATACAACCATCCTAGCTTTTATTTTTTTTAATAGAAAAATTAACCTTTGCATATCATCTGAGAATTTCAGAAAGCACATAACCCGATTATGCTTAAACTGCATGAATTATTCATTTGTCTGCAAGTGAGAGAGATCAGATTTAATTATGTTTGAGGGGCATCTTCTATAGAATTAAATGTTGAAATCCTCATTTGTCTACCTAGCAGTTTGAAGCATGACCTACATTGGGCTTAAAGTGTACGTACACATGCATGGCATTAGTTCAGAAGATGTATGAAGGGAAATTAAAAACATACCAATATCTCCATACATATAAACATTAGACCTGTCTACTCACAAGCTGCTCGTATATTAAATCCAACACAACTTTTATCTCCATTATTACAAAATGAAAACAATAATAGATTAACAATACCAAGTTATCTAGAACGTGATCATGGGCCATAAGAAATTGATCTTATAAACAGAGTGCATAAATGTTTCATAAGAGCTGCAGGCCAAAGTTAGCCATCAAAAAATTTGTATCAACATAGCAGCCTCTTGTCACATTTGGCATGCCTTAAATCAACTCCAAACGCGAGACTTTAATTGTAACCAATACTAGTTGTCTGTGTAAGTACTTTACAGAACACTTTTACTCTGAAACACTAAAGCAAGCCATCTTAGAAGGGATATAATAATATAAATGTTTCCAACATTTCAAAGGAACTCATTGCCAAAACCTAAGACACATCTTTTCTTCCCCATCAAAATTATTTATTTTAAAGGCTGACTCGCCCCTAAGCTCACACACATGTGTAACCTAGAAGATTTCAGTGTAGTTGCTCCCCAGTAAAACTAGAAGCACATCACAGTTAAGCAATCCTGTCATTTCTGTGTTGAGGGCCTGGCTTTAACTTTTTTATTTTTATTTGGAACTGCTAATACAAATCAAAATAATTTACTGACAGTAAGTGCCACCAATACAGGCAACTGGCAGGTGTAGAAGTTGCACTGCCTTAGTTTCTCTACCTACAAAAAGATTGATGACATTGACCTTTTTTCATATAGTACTTTAGGACATATTTAAGAGGCTGCCATTATCCTTTACTGCTTACAGAGTGGATTTCCAAAGACAAAAAGAGAGATTTCTTTTTGTTCATATTTTCTTATGGCTTTTTTTTTGGTGGGGTTTTGTTTTGAGTTTTGTTTTGGGTTTTTTAATGGAGTCAAGCATAACTTGTATGTATCAAGCATTAACCTAGATGTTTGTCTTTTCAAAGGGATGTAGAAGGGATTTGGAGAGGGAGATAAGCACCCAATTCCTCCAAATGTTACAGCTTGAAAGCCTGAAGCTGTCTTATTCCAAAAATAAAACTGCCCTTATAAAAGTTCATTTGATAAACAATGAAACATTTAGCAACAAATAAAGGATAACTCTTCCCTCTTCCTCTGCATGAAACAGGCAATTCAGTGTATCTGAAAGAAATAAAAATGGTAGGTCTCACCTGACAACTTGTCAGTGCCCTTCAGGTGGGGACAGCTGTTTGTGTGTGGCACTCAAACGTCACTACATAATACGATGCAGGCAGTAGCCCTTGGTGGTTTTGAACCAGATCAGTGTTTTCAGTTTTGGGGTTTTTTAAAATAATAATTAAAAAAATAAATTAAAACCACTCTGCTGCCCAAAATATAACAAAATATTTAATATTTCATTTCTCTCCCCCAGGAGTTACTGGGGAAAACAAGCAAGTGACAGGAATTGGTATTAGATATGTGTCAATACTGCAAAAAGCAGATCTGGACTTTGAATCCCCTGAAGACCAGAGGGATGGGGTCTCATATTTAATAATCATATGCAGCAAAGAAAGAACCTTCTCTTATTTATACACTTGGGACAGAAGAAAACATGATTTTCACACCCAGTAGCCTAAATCCAACTCTTTGATTTTTAAATCTGAGGTCTAATTTCAGAACAAAGTGCTTTACATGTGTACCAATCAGTTTTACCAGCTTCCATTTAGTCTTTCCTGACAAATCTTAGCTATGGGTCACTAGAAAAGCAAAAATAAGTAAGAAGTTCTGTATTTTCCTCTGTCACTTTCCCTGACATTGGGAGAGGAGGAGGCCACAGCAGCTTAAGGTATTTCAATCCAAACATGGCATGTGTTCACCACAGCAGCCTGAAGAGGTTCCTATGCTTGGGATGAAGCTTGGTTTATACTTCAGCTGGTGGCTTATAAGGGACAGAGACAAACTGTTCAGCCTTTCCTGCCCAAGGCTTCACACAGGGAGCAGTCTTTCACACGAATAACCCCATTGGCTTCAGTTATTGCTCAGCAGTTGGAATATCAGCATCCTGCTAAAGCATCTTCCCTTTCATCTGTTGAGCAGCCACGCGTGCTCATGGAGCCAACAGCTCTGAAAACGAGTGTGTAATTCTGCCTTCAGGAGGCCAGCAACTGCCTCTGAGCATGCCTGTCATAGCTGCTGTGAATACACACAAATAAATTGTGTGTTTATCCCAGGGTGCAATATATAGCTTAAATATGTATGGTGGTAAAACTAGAATAGACCCTGAAAATTACTTGCCTTCTCTAACATAACACCCTTTTATACTGACAAAGCCTCACATGTAAGGTAAATTGCAAGTCTGATGCTTTTTCCTACAGGATGCCTTCTTGCAGTGTCTTTTCCATTGTAAGGCAGCTAAATTGCTAACTTCATATTTTAATACTTTACTATACAATATTTCAGTGTTTTGTGAAATATTAATGAGTCCTTGATGCATCTTTAGGTAACTGCTGTAGGTGTCTAGACTGCCTGTTTACTTCAAAACTGCAATGCTGCATAAATTTAGATTTTCTGCTACTTTCCTAAATGCATCATTATCTGATATGAACCCCCTGCCTATCAGGAATAAAAAGATTTAATGGATGAACACTCTTCAAGAACAAAATCCTCAAGGCACAGAAGCAGGCTGTCCCCTTGTGCTGAAAAATAAACCGGTGGGTAAGAAGACTGGCTTGGCTCAATAGGGAAATTTTGTGTGATCTCAGGAAAAAAAAAAAGAGACTTTGCCACCTTTGGAAGAAGGGTCTGACAGCTCATGAGGACTGCAAGGAAGTCATTAAGGTGTGTAGGGAGAAAATTAGAAAGGCCAAGGCATAGCTAGAACTAAATCTGGCTACTGCCATAAAAGATAATTAAAAAAGTTTTCACAATATATTAGCAACAAGCAGAGGGCAAGGGAGAACCTCCATCTTTTATTGGATGCAGGGGGTCACAAAGGATGAGGAAAAGGCTGAGGTGCTTTATGCTTTCTTTGCCTCAACCTTTAGCAACCAGACCAGTTGTCTTCAGGGTACTCGGTCTCCTGAGCCAGAAGAGGGAAATAAGGAGCTGATTGAAGTTCCCACAGTCCAGGGACATAGTTCAGTGGTGGTTTTGGCAGTCCTGGATTGATGGTTGGACTCAAAGATCTAGATCTTTTCCAAACAAAGCAATTCTATGCTTCTATGATCAGCTTCACATGGCAGCACTCTTACAGTCTGAGCACAGGGGTCAGTGGGCCCAAAGTATTGCTGAGACTCATAAAAGAATTTACAGATGCACAAAGATTAACCTGACCCCTCAAGTACCCAGACAAATATTAAGTCTCCTCCTTTCATAGATCAGGATACTACATTACATATACATGCTCTTTCAGAAGCCATAATTTAAACACACCCATGTAGCCAGGCACTCCAACACCAATCTCAGCATAAGCTAAAACTCCAGCAGTATTTGCACTCACACTAATATGAAGCCTCAACAGGACTTTATGCATGTGCTTAACACTGAAACCAAGTGGGACTGGCTGAACTGAGACAGATCCAAACAAGGGGGCTGATGTGCTCTCCTGAGCTGTGGGGAGATACAGCTTTCCCTGCTGACAGTGGGAGGGGACCTGCAAAGGACTTCTCTGATCAAGGCCAGCCACGCAGAAGGCTCACTCTGGTTTCTTTCTGGTTTGGGGGTTGTTTTTTCTCAGTAAAAGGAAATAACTTATTCCCACATTGAGAGATTTGAATTTCCAAGATTCCCATGAGACTTATTTAGCTGTTAAAAAAACCTCTCAGTTTGCTTGGCACCTCATTTGCACTCCTTTCTTATTCCCATTTCTAAGGCTTGTTCTTTTTTTAATCGCAAGTAACCCACACGATACTAACTTCATACAAGTTTAGTAACATTTTGATGGTAATAAGCATAAAGTTACTTAACCACTCCAGAAAAGTTGCTAACACCTATACAATGACTGTCACCAAACCCTGAAAGATTAACACAGGCTGGAAACACTGCTGTATCACCTTCAGCCATAGCATACCCACATCCTCACTGCCAAGATCCATCTCATATATGGGACTAGGGGTTACACATTGACTTGGTAGGAACCATTTACATAGGAGTGGATTTTCACCAGGAGAATAAAAGTTGAGTAAGTGGTAGTTTTACTTCTTCTCTTGGGTAGTCAGTTTTTACCTTCCTATATCCACCTGAAACAAGGTATGTCATGTGTGTCACCTGCACAAGTTTGCTTATAGGTTTCTTTTTATCCGACATAGAATAAAGTTGTACTAGGTCTCTAGAAAGAGTTCATATGAGTCTATATCATAAGTCCCCTGTGTTGAGCACCTACAACTTAGTAAGGTAACCTGTACAATTTACTACATTTTCTAACCAGCTATAATACACATGCTGCAATTCTTCCCGATACAGCATTGAGCTGTCAAAACCACACTCATATCCTAGAGCAATTACACACACAGAGCCATAACCACACACACTGTACACTCACATTTAAAATACAGCTATTTTCCAGGAGCTTTTCCTCCAAGACTCAGTAATCTTGCATACGTGTTACCTAGTGTTAACCTTGAACAAAGTTTCTAAGCCCACAGGCACGTTCGCAGACCCAGCATCTGCTGCAAGTCAGCGCGTGGTTCACACTTCAGGAATCCTCATATCAATGCAGCTCCCATCTGTTCCCAATTACTTGAACCAACACAGAGGAGAAGGTCAGTACAGTTTCAGTGCCCAGCAAGGCAGATGGAGCTGCTCTCCCAGCATCCCATAAGTTGAGCTTTAGCATTGACTTCAAATGTAAAAGGTTCCCTCCAGCTGCTCCCTCCAAGGAGCCCACAGCATGATTTGCAGCAGCTACTCACTATAGTAGTAAACTTACCTTTTGCTCCAGAGCTCATGGGGGGTCACCTCATAAGCTGACAGCACCCTTCACCCCCTGAAAAGCCAAGACATGGAGGTCCCCTAGCCATGGGGCAGTTCGTGCAGACCAGAGGAACTTGTCTCACCGTCCCGTAAGAGCAACCACAGCAACCACCAGACACACTGCTTGGAAATAAGAGCTCCCACAGCTGTCTGTGCTTATGTAGTTAATGTCCACTTCACTGATGAGTGATATAAGAAAGCTGGGAGAGTCCTAGTTCTGCTTAATAGATAAGAACTATGAAATGGCATAACGATCTTCATGGGGGAGGGGACAGCTGTAGCAATGCCCCTGTAACCGAAAGGGCTAGGAACTAACTACAAGTCCTCAGAAGCCAGGGACCCTCCCTGGTACTGCTGCTCTGGGATAGAGGCCTGCTTTCTTATTTTGGAGGAGGAACACCTGTGAGATCTCTCAGCTGGCTTCTTCCAGCAAGGTTGAGCCTGCAATCTTGCAGGGACAGTTTTCTTCTGTCAGCAGCTGCCATACTCCTTCAAACCCTTCTCCTCATGTACATTGCTCTAACAGGTGGTGCAGATGCTGGACTCTCACTTCAACTGCTGGACTCCTAAGCTCACCCCTCCTCTCCTTGGACAACCCAAGAAGTATCACATTCCTGTCTGTTGTCACAGAGCAAAGCCTGCATGCAGCACGGGTGTATTGCCCCAGTTTCCCACCAGCATAAAGCACTGCACAGCATAATTGGAGGCATGCCTCTGTTTCCTGCAACATGTCCTTGGCCATGGGTGCAGTCTCCCAGATTTCCCCCAGAGCATCAAATTGCTCCCAAACACGTTGCAGTGTAGTACCTCTAGCCCTTAACATCACACGGTACTCCCTGTCCAGAATACATGCCATCCCCACCTGCCAAGTGGAGACTTTCCAAGCAATCCCTTTGCAAAGGACTCTGTCTTTCGGCATGCCTTACCAGTATAACCCTAGGAGGTGTACGGCATGGAGCAAGTAGGACAGTCCTTCAAACTCAGTGTCTGCCTAGGGAAGATACACTCTCCTGGTCTTAAAGTATGGGACTCCTACCTTGTGGGTGTTTGACACTTTGGAAAGTCAAACAATTCATTGATGTCACCTGAAAATGGACCAAAAAATACAAAATCAGAGGTTCTGACCTGTGTGATCTGTACACGATCATGCAGCCAGAGAGGAGACTAGAACTAGTAAAGACTGTCTCCTCTTCAAAAGCCCTCTTGATTTAATAAAATTGCGTGTTTGAAAGCAGTGACCAGAGCTCTGGGTAGCAAATTATACCTACAAAGATGCCTTTATGAGCCCATCCAGCTCCCACAGAAATCAATAAGGTCCTGCTCATGTTTAGCTCAGATCCTAGAAGACAGATTACCCTCCTAGCTATGTAGAAGCAATCCTTCACACCAAACCTGTCTGAGCAGGGAAGAGAAGGGAGGAATTACTTCCCCATCAGATGTGTTCCCTGGGACAAATTCTCTGAGGTCTTCTCTGCTATGTAGGCATGGCACAGCTGCCTTATGTTTTCCAAAAGTTTGGTGTAGGTGTGCATGCTGCAGGTTGGCAAGGTTTTCTCTCCAATTTAGACAAGTGCATCTTCCTTCCCTGAAAATGTAAAAGGTCAAGAAAGAGAGGCAGAAAAATATTAACCTGGCATTTAAAAAAAAATCAAAAACAAAGCAGGAACTCAAAGCTGTGTCAGGCTTCATGGATAAGAACAAGGCATAGAAGTGGGGAGGCTAAAAATGTCAAACAGCCATTCCCCTCAAGTCTTTTGCCCTCTTGTCTGAGAAGGTGCTAATTTTTTCTGTGAACATCATTATTTTGTCTATCCCAGTAAGGAACAACACTGTTTCTAGAATTAACAGAGCTCATTAAAGTTACCTGGAGTTAATGCTGCTGATTCTTAGTTCTCTCTGCTCTGTTTCTTAGCTGCTGTTGTATGGAAGCTGTTTGAGCTGTGAGTTCACTTTTGTTGCATTCCCCTGCAGACAAGCAGTGGACCTGTCACAGAGAAACATGGAATGAACTCTGAGATCAAAAACTCCCTGAATTTTAACAGGGTTGATATTTCATTTGTGGTCTTCAGAAGGCACCTTTTTATACAACAAACCCTCTGAAGAGTTTGGAGGCTTGAGCTGAGCCCCCCTGCAGAACTGAATAGGTTTCTTGCTTAAATCCCTACCTACACATATTTCTCCTATGAAACCTCACTTCATTTTGCCTGCTGCAGTTTGAACACCATAGGTAAGGGCCTTGTCAGCCTGTCTGCTTGAAGATCATTTTATTTGTCTCCTGTCAGGGTTGAACATAATGTTGGACACCTGAGTCTGTGCTTGCTTTCTTTCTTGTAGCATATGACTCTGTGCTTTCACCTCTTATGCCCCCAGAAATTGCTCACTTTTGACCCTACCAGCTCTTCATAGGAGATAACTAGAAGCACACCAAAGCTGCCTGAAGGTGCCCCAGCACAGCTTGATGCCAGAGTGTCACTGATCGTCTCCCTCCCTGACTGTAACTGTTCATAGGAGCATTGTAGCATCTGCCTCGAGAGCAAGGGCCAAATCCCACAGTCTTCATTTGAGCTCATCTTGCTGGCAGCTGGTTATTAAGTAGAACAGGTTACCATCAGAGGGCTTTCTTCTTTCCCTTTTGGGCCCAGCTGAGGGTACAGGAAAGACTCCCGGTGAAGTCAGCAGAGCTGAACCAAGCCCTGGTGCCAGGCAGGATTACACACAGGACTGTCCCTGCCTTTTAACAACACCTCAACTCTATGGGCTCATAAAAATGTTGTAGAATGCAACTTTGACAGCTAAAAATTCTTATTACTGAAACAGTAATAACACTTTTAGTGGTTTTATATGCTCTGCTGGCAGGTGGACAACTTACCCTTCTACAAAGCATCTCTTGCTCACAAAACCTACTGTCTTTGCTGATAGATAAGTGAGAGCTGCCCAAGTTTGGAGTGATCACAACAAAGACACTGGAGACAGCAGTGTAAAAAGTTAAGGAAACAAGAAAAAATTAAGGTCGTGTCTTGTTTCAGAAACCTGGTCCAGCCCCAGATCAGCTGTGTCACCCCACACCTTCCCCTGCACTCTGAAAGAGGCGGGCATGGTCCCACCACAGCCTCACCACCCACTCAGAGCTGGAGACGAGACGGTACATGAGCTTATGGCCAGTGTCAAATGACAGCATAATCGTGACTTCCACTCTTTTTTCTGACCCAGAAACTTCTGCTGATATGTTTATACATTGCCAGGTTATAACATGAGACACCACCTTTAAAATTGTTCTTTTCAGACACAGAAATCTGACTTACATCAGAGTTTCTGCAACATCAAGAGCCACCATGCAACGTGCTCTGCAGGTTAAAATTCTCCCCGTATGGTTTCCTCCGTTATTGCTGTCTTCCCACAACTTCCCAAATCCAAAGCCTATGCTCTTGTTAGAGTAAAGCTGCAGCCATTGCAATTGTTCCCCAGGGTAATATCTTGTAAGATCACTGCTGTGTAGCTGCAAAGTCCCTGTTAGTTTGAGAGGCAAATAATCTTTTGCAGGAAGACAGCTGAAGACTGAGAGAATAAAAACTCATGGCACTCATGAGGATTACTGACAGGCTCAAGTGGAGTTGTTCTAGGGGGTATCAATAGAAATAGATTTTGCTTTTTGTTGGCTCCATGAGGTTGACATTGTTCCTTGTGACATTTGACTAGGAATTTTATCCACACCCGCTGCCAACGACTGCGTATATGCATGTTGTTTCTGGTTGTCTACAGTAGGGTCTCTTGCTCGTGTTGCCTAGTTTCTGCAGTGCTGCTGACTGCATTGGCTTTGTTGCTTTTCCAATAATGAAGGAAGAAACCTCAGAACGATATACAGGGCTCAGACCCCAGGCAGCTGGAGGAGAAGAACTGAGCTCCACGAAAATAGAGTGGAAAAAGAAACCTGCCTTCTGCTGAGAAACTACAGAGGATTTAGGCAGTATCTTGAATACTTGGTTTTACCATCTTACTCTCTCCCTCCCTTCACCCCCAAGCATTTTTAATACATTTGTGTGGGTATAACTCTCCTAAGATTTTCACAAGAAGTCAAATCTAAATTCTGTCATTATTCATAGGGGCAACCAGCAGTGCTGAAATGTTTAGACCCACACCACAGACCTTCACCTACCCAGTCCTCCCTTCCACCTACATCCAGCAGCTTCTCTGTGCTTGGAAAGTTTCACTGAAACCACAGGAGACACTCCCTGTTTTCAGTTCAGATGGCAGGGTACTAGAGCCACCATAACCACAGGAAAGATCCAGCTCTGTCCTGACCAGAACATGCCCAGTGCAGGTAGCTTTTCAGAAAATAAAGCTCCTAAAAGCTAAACAGCCTCTATGTTGTTTGCACTAAGTGCACTCTTTCAAAGGTATTTCACTTTTTACATTCCTGGAGAGTGTTTTCCCATGAGAGGAGAATTGTCCACCTCTGACAAATACCAGCTTACTGCCCAGAGCAAGGAGAAAGGAGGAGCCAGCAGAGGCAGGACACAAAACTTCAACCATGGCAAAAAAAATTGGCTTAATTCCCACTGATTAACATAACTGAAACAGAAACTTGATGCAGCAATTGCCACTTAGCAAAATTCCACAAAGCCAGAAACAGTAGCCTGTATGGTGCCTTCGATGCTAATGCCCCACAGGGAAGTTCCTTGCTCTTTACCCTGCTGAGACAAACTGCGTCCCACCAGTTGAGTCCCAGGACTGAGAAGGTCAATCCAACACTGGAGATGGAGATACAGCTTCAAGAAATACAGTGGAACAATGCACAATTTTACCCTATTTTAAGTTATATTTAAATACCTTGGGGGGAGTGAGTAGTTGGTGTGTTATATCTCTCCAAACGTGTGTACAAACACACTAGCTGGGAAGAATATACAGAAGAAAATATATGGATGACAACCAGAGCAGGTTATGTTTGCCCTGATATTGTTAAATGTGTAAAAAAGGTTTCTGGGGATTTCCTTCAACGCAGTCTTACAAAGTGAAGTTCAATTTATTCAGCTTGTTGAAAAGAAGGTTAAGAGGTGACTCAATCATTGTATATAGGTAATTACATACGGAAACAGCATCTGATAGCAAGGGACTTCTTAATCTCATGAAGAGCCAGCAAAATCACGTGGCTGGAATCTGAACAAAACTGCACCAATTCAGCCTTGAAATAAAACTGCTGCTGCCATTAGCAGTGTAATGGCAATCAGGGACTGGGAAAGACTATAATGGGAAGCTGCAGAGTTGTTCACTGGAGATGTCATGACAATATCTCTCCAACAGGTAGGTGGTGTATTCAGACTCTGAGGCACATTTTATTGACTACATATGCAGAGCCCAGGTGCACCATCACAGCAGTCTCATTTTGTCTTGAGACTCCTTTCCTGCATAATGTCCTCCTTTATGGTGTCCCTAATATATTTGTAATATTTATAATAGTACCAGTAAGATAACTACCACAACTTCAAATTTTGGAGCATCAGACAACCTGCAGGATTTAGAAGCAATATAACTTCATATCCTCCACCCACTGATTCTCCACTGATGAGGCATATTGTTTTTCTTGTTTTTCTATCATCTTGCTTTAAAGAAAAAGGGATTGGAGAAATCATCAATAAACAAGCTACAACACACCCTGAAAGACCAAGTAGAACTGCAAAACAGCATGAGGAACACTTAGACTCACAGTTGGTGTGCATCCCTTATTTGTGCACACAAAACTCTTACCAGCTCTGGGTAACTAGGAAGGAACATCCAAAAGAAATTTCCTTCATTTTTCGATGTCATGTGTGGATAGCAGCATCGGGTCAAGCAACAGAGCAAGAAGATGCATCAATCCATGAATCACATTGCTAGTGATACTTCACCTGACTTCATGCATATAGTAATCAGGCATCCCTTCAACTAAAAAGGAATACCATGAACAGGGAATACTCTGATCAGTCCTAAACTGAGATGTCTCTGGGTTTGCCACCTGCTAGGAACAGACACAGGCAACAGGCTTGAACAGAGGGTGCAGCTTCCAAAGCCAGGGCAGTTGGGCAGGTTTCAGAGCTGCCCCTTCTCCAGTTAAGAATGTGGGGAGAGTAAAGTGAAAAATTACATCGAAGTAAAATATAGTTAGTCTGATAAGAGTTCTCCAACAAGAAGTTTTTCCCTGACATCGTTTATTAATCAAGAAAAGTGGTTGCTGGTACAATGAAAATTTGTTGATGTCAATGACTGCAAAACGAGTATTACACACTAGTAATGAAAATCTGCAGTTTGGTACAGCAAAGCTTAAGCAAATATTTAAACATACAAAATTCACAAGTTAACCAGATTTTATGCAGCAATTTATGCAAAGGAGAGGATCCCATTGATTCTATAATTAATTTTCTGTTTGTGAAGGAAACAGAGACTTTGAACCGCCTTCCGCACCAAACAGGAATAGAAAACTGCAGAGCTATGAGGTGCACCAGTTTGTAAATTCATCTGCACAGCAGGTAAAACATAAACTGCTTTCATAAGATGGGCAAAATGCATAGTTAAGTTATTGTTCTAGGAGAGCCTTTGAACAGAACAAACTTCTCTTTGAAAATTTTCATAATGCAGCCATTACGCATCTTCCAGTGTTTGATTAGTCTCAAACATCTCCCAGATCCCAGTCCCTAACACTGCCAGGTCATTTGATATTCCTTATTCTGGATCAATTGTTTTCTCTTGAAGAAAAGGAAGATGCAGATTTGGTTTCTAATACAGCTTTGGAGCAGTATGTGTGCCGGTGAGCCAGGAGTTGTCTGCAAGAGTAAGACCTTATAATCATGTTCTTCTTACTGCACTTCTGAAATTCCTGGTCTGCCATCCCTTCCTTGCCTACCTTGCAGAGAGAGGCACAGCCCACAATTATCATGATGGGTACTGGCAAAACAGATTTTTGTATATGAGGGGACCAAAATTTTTACAGGAAGTTGTTTTTATAGCTGGTATTTGCAATATACTGCAAGTCACGTTAAAATTAAATAACAAAAATATCACTCAGGATGAAAGACACATCTGAAACTGGGATTCAGTTCTGTGAGTTACAAAGCTTAATCCCAGTTCTCCAGCTCACAGACGCAGGTTATAGAGGCTTTGCTTAGAACTGTAACTATGTATTTGAGGTGTAAACCATATTCTTTATAAAATCACTACTCCGAAGTTGTAAATTTTCTGAAGGAATTATCATGTTGATATACTAGTCACTGAGTAACAGAGACAGCAAAACCTCTTGACTTCAAGCCATGCTGATTTATTAATAATGTTCAAATACAACGGTTTGCTCTTTGGGAAGTATAAAAATGTTGACAAAAAGTGATAGTGGAGTGAAACAAGCAATAACAGACATCACTTTGCCAAGGATATCAAAAATCAGCTCAGCTTTTAACCTAATCACAATTCAGAACACACATTGCAATTGCTATGAAATTAAAGAAAAATAATGTATCCAAAAGATTCACTACTGTGATTTGGTTTGTTGGTTTGTTTTTTTCACTGATAAACATGTACAGAATACTCATGATTAGGTGCTTAGCTTTCAAAAACCATTTAAATATCCTTTTTTTTTTGAATGCATAACTATAAAGTCTGAAGTCATTCTATAGCACTTGAATTCTTTTGTACAATCACACATCATATCAGACACTGATATGACATCATATATTCTACTATAACAAACGTATAAACCTAATCCATGCTTCTTTTTAAGCAACATGCATTCACCTTAGAAAGAAGAAAATTCCTTTCAGAAATAGAAAGTGTTTGCAGACTTAGAAAACTCGAACAGACTTTTCAAACAAGTACATGGTACCATGTGCAATGAATTTCCAGACAGGGTGCAAAAATGCAGCATAGAATATATTACTACAATTATTTGAAGGAGCTTTTCTCTGGTGTTTGCTCATTGTCATGATGACTTCTGCAGCTCCAGTGCTGGCTCATCGCCTAGCACCAGCATTACACGTTTTCCTCTTGGGCTGGTTGGGAGAACTGCCTCCTCCACTCCTGGAAAAGCCATGGCTTGCAGACCAGCACTCACACTCTGTAAATGTGAGCAGGGAAAGCAGCCCTGGAGACAAGATGGGAATGGCAGCTCCTCAGCAAACAGGTCACCTCATAGGTGCTCACTCTCTAAAATGAATAAAGATGAGACAGGGAAGCAATAAAATAAACATTTTCTGTTTAATCAGAAAGTCTCACCCTACCAGTCTACAACAGTTGTTTGAAGAGAGAGAAGTTTGTGCATTACCATAAATCAAAAATAAGTAAGTCTAGAAAGAAGCAAATCAAGCAATAACAACAACAAACAGTAACATGAGGAAGACACTATTAGAATAAATATTAAATAATCGCCTGAATCATCTTTTATTGTTCAAGTTATTTTAATCTCATTTCTCTTGATGTATTAAATCCTGCTAAGACTGCTAATTACAGTTTTGTACAGAACACATATAAATCATGTTAGCTTGCATGCTTCAGGGTGAAATGGGAAAACAGTCCTTGGGAACTGTTTTTCTCTTGGTCTTATTATATGTAATGCCAGATGTTATCAACGGGTCTAACATTGCTAAATAATTGGGGAAAGAATAAGCAGCATGCTAAAACATACACAAACTTGTCTGTAAACGTGCATTAACTCGAAAGTAGAATTTATTATTTTGGAGTAGCATATTTTAACACAAGCCTGACACTTTTGTCTCAAATATGGTCAGAGAGACCTCACAGCAGAGTTAGCAAAACTTCACCAGACTGCAGCCTGCAGAAGGACTTCTCTTCTTCCACTCGCACCTTAGACCTCTTCACAGAAAAATCTCATTTCTCACTGGCTTTTATAAAGTTTCTTGCTAAAGACCAACGAGCCTTGCCCCCATTCCTATTTACAGACATGCTCCTTTGGCAGCCCTCCACCAGCACAGAAGAGTTTGGTCACCCACAATCATATTGCACCTTTAATAACCTGAAGTTTTAAACCAAATCAGAAATACTAAGCCAAGCCTTTTTTTCCAGTTACAACATGAATACATTTAAAGGAATATATACCTGAGTGATTATATCAAGTTCTTTCCAAATGTACCTTGTAATGTCACAGTCAAGCCTCATAACTTTTAGAAAGTTGATTTAAATTTGACTGCAGGAGGTAAAAAAGGGCTCATTTTAAATGGGACACTTGCTTAAAACTTACATATGAAGGAGATTTCTGGTTCTTTAGATGTTATAAGTGCAGTACAATAACAAAGAACACAGATTAAACTAAAGTTGAATCAGGTTGAAAAGCATTAAAGGAATCTATACTGGGCTTTCTGCCAACAGCATTCAATGGCAAAGAGAAGAAGGAGAGAAAGAGAGCCAGAATAAGGTTTCAGGGCTGAATTTCTGGAAAAGAGAGCCTAGATATAAGAAAAGTTCAAACAGGAAGGAAAAAGAACTAGAGGAAAGGGCATCAAAAGCAGCAGAGGACAGCTTCTGACTTTTCAGTGAACTGACAAAGGGGCAAGTTGCGGAAGAAAAGGTTAGTTTAATTAACAAAATACTCAGGTGCAGACATTACTTCATGTCTGCTGGCCAACAGGAAAATAAACACAATTTCTGATCAGAGTTTAACATAACCTTTTCATTATTAAAAGGTGATATTTCATCTTCTTGTTTGTCTATTTAGCAACTGGCGATCACACACTGCATTTTCACTATCTGTTCCCTGAAACGCCTGGTCTGTGGTTACGTGATTTCCATAAGTAATTGGCTGACCTTTACTTCAAGAACAGGACTACAGCAGAGCAACAAGAACATTTATAAAATACAACAACACATGTAATCGAGAGCTTTAATTGGAAAACAAAACCATATGTATGTCCCTTGTGCCCAAATAGGAGGAGCCTGAAGTCCTTTTCATCTCTGAGCAGACTCAGTCTATTCCCATGAGGGTGGGGGGAAGCCCCTGTTGTTGTCCCCAAGCTACAGTGTGGTAAAGTAAAACAGTTAGAATAATCTTGCCTTTGCAGTCCTCTTCCCCTTTGCTGCAACCTTTCTTTTAGTCTCTCTTCCAGATATCAATGCCAGTTACATGCATGTGCCACCTTGTTGATGGGCCTTGGTTTGCCCGTTTACCTCAGTGGGGAAAGAACCTCCTCCCTTGGCAGTGCAAGAGCCCAAAGAAGTGGTCGTTTGCAAAAATGAACATATTTTATGTTTATCATAGCCACTAGTGAGCAGCCAGGAGTCAAAAGGACTTGGCTTAGGAGAAGCGAGGAGAGCAGCTGCAGAAAGTCACTGCATCCAATTCCTGAAGGAGTGTGCTGATCTCAGTATACAAGCTATCACCCTCACAAATGCTCATATAAAACCAAATCATACACTATTTAGCAATTTTTCCCAAAATGGTGATTAAAAGAAATGATCTAAAATTAAGAAGGCTGGTCCCTAAAATACTGCTCCAGGCAAGATAAATAAATCACACATGTGAGCAAAAACTAGAGCATATGGTATGAGTCAAGAATAAACTGGCAGTCTATGGTATATATTCTTGTTTGAAAATGGCATCTGTGGTTTCCTGTCTCTATGTGCTTTTGTCATGCACAAACCTCACATTACCTATTTATGGGAACTAGTTAACACCAACAATCACCCCAGTGCCTCCAAACCCTTCTAGAATTGCTTCCCTGTTTAGATTATCCAAAGAAATTGAAAATATTTAGTGCAATTATTTCTGCCTTACTCATGAAAAAAATCCAGTTCAGTTGGTTCAGGTTAGGGAGGCACCTGCTACGACCAATCCTATCTTCCTCAAGGAGTCGGAAAGCTCATCCTGTGGAATGAGAACCTTCAGTGGTACCCTACAGTGATGCTTCTCGCAACAAAGAGCACTTCACATTGCAGAGGGACACCAAGAGTCTCTACTATGCAGACTTTCTTTCTAAAAGAAGCAGCTTGCTTTGTTTATTTACCGAATCTCTGCTTTTTGGGTTGTTTTTTGAGGGGTTGATTTGTTTTTGAAGAAGCTAATGTTACTTATTGTCTATGCTGGGAACTAATTGTTCCCAAACTTGCTCACTGTATATCCACAAACCTCACCTGATTCTTTGAAATTCTAATTATATAAAAGAAACTGTGGTTCTGGGGCTGCCATCTCTCCCAAGAGAAGAAAAGACAAATTCTTCCGATATCCAAACTAAGTTTATCTGTAATGTTGATAAATCTCATGGCATTTATTACATGTTATATAACATTTGGTATATATATTCTTTATAAAGTTAGCTCCTGAGATGGATCACAGGAGAATAAGTACTGTTCCTGGAATCAGAGAAAATTAAAATATAAATTCTATATACTTGAATCATGAAGAAAAAACCACTCATTTCTTCAATTCGCTCTTTTTAAATAATAATTTTCATTTAACTTCCTAAGCAAGAGAGAGAAATGGGGAAGAGAGGAGTAGTTCTGAGCTAATTTTCACAACTTTTAAAAGCCTGAAACTAACATCTGAATGGCTCCTGTGTTTCAAAATATTTCTGAATTGAGAACTGGTAGACTGTTTATCTGCAAGCAACGCTATGCTAAGAACCATTCTTGGCAAGTAATCATTGTGTTCTTTATGGAAAAGTGGTAGTCTACTGTTATCTATAGCCCAATCTACTGTTGTCACTCCAGTGACACAGAATTTTAGAACAGTCCATTTTCTTTTTAATGGAAAAACTTTAACATTCAACAAAGCTTGGTGGCATTGCCATCGCAAATAAAATGCGGTACCTAGATTATACATGACCTGATCTCAGCAAGAACATTTTTTATTGCTACAGAAGCCAAAGCACAATTAATGCAGCTGGCAAACAGCTCATAATCATGTTCCCAGACACTAGGGCAGGGTCCATTTCATAGATCAGGACCTTTCATAATGTATAATTGAATACATCACATACAGGAATTATATAATATATACTGTGCATTTAATGATATCTAATAATTACAGACAAATATTGGTTACTTTCCCATGTTGAACAAGAGGATTAATGGTGGAACCCCCAGTGGCAAACATCAAGTCATAGCACTTATCAATAAAATACAGAGGTCTTAGCAAAAAGCGTAGGATAATTATACTGCTATCATGCTGTGAATCAAAAGCTAGGGATTTTAGCACGTTGTACCAATAGAAATGTTTCTTATGGTAGTCTCCAAAAAGCAGTAAAGCTTATTGCATTTTTGTAGCTTTAATGTTGTTTTCAAACAAAAAAGCAATAACCTTCCAAATCAAATCTAGGCTCCAGCCTACCACCCTAATGACCTCCGCTCAACTTTATTCTCTGCTTCTACAGAATAATTCCTTTCAGTCCTATTTGCAGTCAAAAACATGAGTAAATCTTTTTACAAATGATATTTGCTTCACTTCAATCATAATATGTGTATGTTTCACAGTACCTATTGTGTTGCAAAACGAAAGTCATACTTTGGACTGCAGCAGAATTCAGCTTCTTGGTAAACTCTTCCATTGCACGTTGGCTATTTCATATCATAATAGCATCACATTTTAAGTAATACAGAGCCCAGAAGTTAAACTAAATACAAAGGAAAGAGATTCACTTTTTCTTTTCCTGTAAGAACACAGCCCCCTCTTCATAAAAACACCCAAAGCTGAGAAGAAAGTTAACTCATTCTTACGAGGACAGTGGTGAGCAGTGTAACAGCAAAACTGTTTTGTGTTTGTTTCACAATATTGCAGGGGTTAAAAAAAAAAATCTTTTCTAAAAATAATTATTCTTTTTTATGTCACCTTTTACCCCCAAGCCTCACTGAATAACCTTCAGGATAGGGAAAGACCAGTGCAAAACATAGTACAGCATATGTATGAAACAAAATGGTGTTTTCTCTTGTAAAAATGGGAGTCCACTTCCAGGCATCTTGATGGAGAAGCAAAATAAAAGTACTGCAAATTCTGTAGTAACTTTCTTGTATTGTAAGACAAAGATTTATTTATCATCTCTGAGGGACAATGTTAAGACAGTCATACTTCAAAGAAGAAAAGGAAATTTTAATGACTTGTAATACCACAGATAAATGTCCTAAATAGCTCCTGCAGACTGGGAAATCATATCTCTGAAATATTTTGCAATTCTTTACTTTTAGAACCTGATTTTCCCCTTCTAAAAAGGGTAAATAACATTCAGTTTTAACTTTGGATGGTGGCTTACTCTTAAACCCTAGCTGCACTGTGTTCTCTTTGGTACGTACTGCAGTGCCTGTTAGCCACAAGCAACACCTGCTAATTATTGACATGAACATCACATTCCAGAAATAAAAATAAATAGATAAACAAATAAAAAATTAAGCATCAGTATCACCATTCTTCCATGGGTTATCTTACACACACTGATCCCCAGGTGACCTTGCTTCTGCTGTGTGACAGAGGGTGAGCATCTGCACTGCAGCTGGCTTGAAGGGCTGTTTGCTAGCTCCACGCATGCCTGCGGAAGCAGAGCTGCTGAGTAGCTCTGGAGGAGCCAGGACAGGGATGTTAGTGCCCACCACACTCTAGAACTAGCAAGCAAGACAGGATCTGAGCAGGCTGCATGCAGAGCCATTTGGCTACAGGCAGCTTGTCGGAGGACCCACATCTCCTGAGGCCACTGCCTTCCCATTATCTTGGCACTCAGGGGCTGGGTGCCAAGTCTGGGCAAAAAAGGCTGCAAAAACCTGAAGTATGTACACAGAGAGCTGCGGACACCTTTGCTACAGCAGAGGCCAGGCTGGCCATGAGCAGCTCCGTCTCAAGCTGGTGTAAGGAGCTGGTGAACAGCAGCTGCTGGTTCAGAACGGAGGGGTCACAACGGCAGGTGTGCAGCAGGGAGCACGCATCAGCTGGAGGTGTGAACACCAGCTCTTGAACCTGCCAGCATGAACTCTTCATTTTTAATTTCCTATGTTGAGCCACGTTAGGAGCTTATCTCAAGTGAAGTGCTTAGTACTTTCAAGTGGGGAAGGCTGTATCTCAGCACGGCAGCTGGTCTGCTTGCCCTGATTGCTCTTGACTGAAAGAATGAAAAAATGAGAACTTCTGATTTTTTTTCCCCACTCCTCTCTGCCTCTTCTTTTTGTATTTGGTTACTGGATACTAAGCCTGCTGTGCAAGGATGTAGCTGCTTAACTGCTATAGTCTCAGCAAGGCAGCCAAGGGTGGTTCCCGAAAGCCTGGGCAACACCAGCTGCCCACCACACCCTTGCTTCTCATGGAATGCATTCCTTCAAAAATGCTAATTGCAGACTCAGTCTCACGGCTTTTGTCCACTGAGGTAAGCCACTTGCTCACACACAAAACATGAATGTATAAAACCATACTTTTCACACATTGAGTTTCAAATAGCGAAGGAAACAAAGAACTGCAATTAAATTTCCCCAAGCAACCCCATTTGCCACTCAAAACCAATTTATACTAATTAGTATTAAATATAATAGTACAAAGAAATTCTTCTTTAATAATTTTAACATAATTTTGGCACCTTCCAAAGAATTTTGTTAGAAGTTAGTCAGCACCAAAGACATTTGAGCACAATTTTTCAATAACAATACACATCGTATTGCAGAATCTATACATTAAAGCTGCTTTTCTGGAGCACCTCCATTGTGTTTCCATGGCAGCTTGCACCTCCCTTTGGGTATCAAAGGCAGCCAATAGCGAGCAAGGCCACTTCATCACCTCTCAGTTTCTCCTGTGTTTCTGTATGTAACCAGCAAAAAAAACTTACAACATCACCACCCCCTTGCTTTCACACATATGGGGACTCATATGAGACTATCTCAGTGATGTTCCATAGCACTTAGTATGGTGTGCATTCATTAATTTGAAGTGAACACTATAGCCCATATTAAAAATGCCTCCTCAAAAAACACCAAATATAAATTAAACACCACAATGAGTGAAACACATTCAAATAATTTTTTCTTCTACAAAGGTAACTACTACTTCTGCTTTCCAGTTTCTGGACTTGAAGTTGCTATTGACCTTCTGTTGCTATTGTGCATTAGCACAAAGAGCTGTTTCCCACTTCAATTTTTGAAACCAATGCATACAGAGGGTTTTTTTTGCTAATCGTACCTCTTACCAAAGGTACTGCTGGCATCCCCAACAGCGTTCTCTTTGTGGCCTGAAAGGTTTTGCTCCACAGCTGGAGGTAGCCCCTGCAGCTCATTAACTTCAGAATTAAATTATGGGCCTCCTCATTCCTGGGGTAAATCCTACCTAACAAAACGCTCCTCTAAAATGTTAACATTTTGCACAATACCATAAACATAATAATGGGAACAATTCATAGAAAGCTTTGAAATTTTCTAACAATTCCTTACCAATCTACATTCCAAGGACAGAAAAAAATCAAAGACAATTCTAAAGTAGTTTTGACAGCATAACCCTTGTTAATGCAATTAGATCTTCCTCTTTTTAAAAGTTAGACTGGAAGAAGAGGTATCTGCTTATAAATGTATATGCCTCAGTTTTAGGCAGCACTCTCCTCAGCAGCATTTTGTTATTGCACCTAAGCTCTAACAAGGTCTCCTGTTACCAGGGCATGAGAAGCGTTTCCATCACAACTGGAGAAGAAAAAAAAAAAGCAAAAAAAACCCCACCAGATCAAGTATATTTAGGTTTGGTTTGGTTTTAAATACAGAATTCACAACTGCTTCAAACAATCCTTTCACCAGAGGTTGCATTTATATGTATTCAGAACTCCATCTGACTTACATTTTGAATCTTTACAATGTGTGAAGAACTTTTAATGATAGCTTAATTGGGTGAGTAACGCAGCAGGTGTGAGCAACTGTTACAGTATTATGTGTGATAAAAAGCCATAGCATTTCCCAGGATGGCTTCCTGCCTAGGAATGCAGACATTGCTAGATGTATAAATTCCTGAATTTCCGTCTAAATGGGAAACTAAATAAATGCTCTAAATGTACAAAAATATCAGACTAAAAATCTTTAATAATTTGCTTTTTTCAAGAGATTCATGTCAAAGCTTACTTTAGGCACTTAATAGTGGGTCTTTTAAAACTTCTATACTTTTTCAACATTAAGGGGCTTCATGTTTGATTGCAGCCAGCAGAAAATCATTTTTTATACAATTACCAAAAAAACATACAGGGGAGAGATCCAATTGCCTAGCTTTCTTTAAGCAAATGGTAGTTTTGCTTTGCCAGTGGTAACAGTGTCATTAAAAAGGTCAGTGCACTAAATTGACCAGTACATGATTGTACAACTGTTTTGCACAGCGAGCCAGAGACAGCTGATCAGCCATGTGTATAAATGTCATTTATCATCTATAATTGTCCTGTTATTTTTTAGGATGAAAAAGCTGATATTGCAGTAGAGCTTACAAAACTGTCAGTTTTCTAGATTATGATGTGTACTATTTTAAAAAGCATATTTTGGAACAAGGCAAGCAATCTGTATAAAAGCATTTGTGGACTACAGAACCAAATATTAAAAAGCATTATATATTATCTAAATGGGGAACCAGGTATGTTTGTCATGGAATTGCAATTGTGTAATATGTTTACTTAGTTTTGCATATATAAATATGATCTACAGAGCCACAGATATAACAAGCTTTAAGTATGCTCTTCTAACTACTGCTCAGAAAGGTGTAAATGCTAATGAATGACAGAATTTGACTAAATGCAACTGAAACTACAAAGAGCATAACATCAAACTCTTGCAAACATTTTTAAATGTTACTTTTAGCTATAAAAGGTTTTCTTGAAATGCATTTTGCCATCTTAATGGTACCTGAAATATAAATCAATATTTAAACTAAGTAAATCTTAAAATCCTGCTCTTTTCATATAGTTAAGTAATAATTTTAATGACTATATATGTCTTAAATTACTTTGGTAAAAGCTTACAGATATGGAAGTCTAGGCATCTTTTCACGAATAACAAAAAAACCCCACAGAATAAAATACAAATACCCCATAATTTTAAATACAAGTTTAATTCTATAGGGCCTAATTAAGAGCTAAACATTACCGTGCATTTCTATGTGGGAAAAATACAAAAATCAGACTGGTATTTTTGCCTTGTTATTTTGTTTCACACAATCTCTAACCATACCATTTTCCTTCTCTCCTAACCTTGGTGCAGTTTCACTTTACTTTCATCTCCTATCTCTTCAGACGTCTTTCTATGCATTTGAAATTATTCTTGCTGCTCAACCAAAGCTGGGGGCTAATAGAGATGTTCAACGTAAGAATAGAGAATGGACACTTTTCTCCAGGGTAGTAATAAAACAATTTTCATTATTGCTTTCTTCCTAAAAAGGGGGAAGAAATTTATTTTACGGACTCTAGTCTTCACCCATGATTTTTTTTTTATTCCATATTTTCTATTACCCCCACTATGCCTGATCATGATAACTAATTATCATGCACAATCTCTTGAAAACAACATCTTTGGAGATTAGCATACAATATTTAAATAAGCAGCATGGTATTATCTGTTCACCAGAACCTGCACAGTAAATTCCCTGGATTAAAACCACCTAACAGCAGAGAAGGCAGCCATTCCTCATACTTCTCATGTGCTTCAACTGCAAAACTTAAGAAGCATCAAAATAAACTTTTCACGGTACAAGGAATATCCTAAATTAATCCAAAGTAGGGTGATTGCATGTTTCAGGAGTATATTAATTAAATAAAAACCCTAGAAGCACAAGGGCAGCGCATGCTGTCGGTGCATCACAGGCAGCATCTGCCACTTCAGCTCTACTAATTACCACCAAGGAAGCAAATTTCCTTTACCAAAGGTACCCCCAAACCACAGAAAAACCCACCGAGCCCTCATGACTGCAGTTACTTCTAGGCAGCATCAGCTTAAAATGAAAAACTAATTCTGAAGACTCCATTGAACGTGCCTGCTTGCTTAGATTTCACCTTAAAGCTGTGTCAAACGAAATATCAAAGCAGTGCATTGGAGAATTAGGGACTGTTCTAACACTAGGAACATTTTTTGAATTTACCTTCAGCTATGTTTGTTGGAGGCTCTGCAACCCACTGAACTTTTATAAGAAAAACTTCATTGCTACTTTTAGATTTAAAAAAAATATTGAAATAATTTTACAGGATGCAATGAAAGTGATGGTGTTTGGGTACTCAAGAGCTGTCAAGCAAGAGGTTGATTTTAAGTATTGTTTCTTTCTACCAACAATTTTATAACAGACTAGAAGGTCATACATACCATAGTCAGTTTCAACTCACATAGTAACTTCTTCCTTTGTGCCTAATAAAAGACAGAAGGATGTTGCCAAAAAATTCACTTTCCTTTGCCCTTATTGCACTTAGCAGGAAATCATATTTCACCATTTTGTTCATTATTCTGCATTAATTATAGTAAAATAATGGATGAATTTGTGTGAACACCAGGAATTTGGGTTCATTTTTAGTTAATAATTGGACTGCACATCACTTCTGTGAAGTGATTTGGAAGCTACCTGCCTCACCTGTAACACATTTTTAGTGCAGTTATCAGGTCTGCCTTTCCTAAATTATTTTATCACACACTAAGAGCAGGACAGGACGTGATGTCCAGGGATGGTTAAAGACAATTTCTAGGAATTTGCAGTGAAAATCTTTAACAATAAATCCTAAGCCTTCACTTCACTACAAATCTTATATATAATTTGTAGGCGATATGGTACAGCCCATTCTGGTTATTACACAGATGTGTGGTTTCAGAGGTGCAGTTCAGGATGTGGATGAGCTCTTGGCCCAGGCAAACCACTGCTGCTCACAGCCTGACCCCACACGCGCCGGGCTGCAATGGGCACAGTCAGGGGGATGGGCTTGATTTTAAAACATAAAAAGGAAAAAACCACACTGTCTCCTTGCAGTTTTTCTGCCTTGAAATAAGCCCTTTTCGTTTCAGTAGGATAAATTAAAGCAAAATATGACAGCTGCCTCTTTCCCTTCAGGAAAATTGCAAAGCTGGCAGATTATTTATTAAATTAGGTACCATCCCTAGACTGATGGCTGACATATGGCAGCATTTTTAAAATACTTCTGAAAGCAACTGTAAGAACATACAATCCTACTAATTACTAGCAGGTGATTCTCGAGAATATTTGAATGGAATGCAATTGCTTCACAAACTTGTTTATTTATAAGCGCTTTGACTCCTTTCACATTTGAGATCAGTACATATTCAATATCCACACCCACTAAAGAAACTTCAACAGCAACTTCAGCATAGAATATCCCAGCCATGCTAATTCTTTCAATGGTTTTCTCAGGGAAAAGAAGTGCACCACCTCAAGACCACCAGTTTTAATGAGACCGGGTTTTTCTTGTACCAGGTAATTTCTCAAATATCTTCTCCATGTCTACTGCATTCAGACCTCACTTCATTATAGGAAACAGATCACAGATTTGATTTAAGTGCTTAAATTAAATTTTCGTATTTTGGCTAAGCAGCTTCACAGGTAAAAATGTTCTGGAATCTCATAATGGTTAAAATGTTGCTTAATTTGATTTTTCTTTCTTAAAGGAAAACAGAGCTGGTCACATGTGGAAGACAAGAAGAAAAAAATGAGACATTAATTCAGGAATCAGGATTCACAAATGTAAGCCAGCCCTGAGAGCTATGTTTTTGGATAACAGAATCCCAGAATCCTAGGGGTTGGAAGGGACCTCCAAAGCTCATCCAGTCCAACCCCCCTGCCAGAGCAGGGTCACCTAGAGTCCATCACACAGGAATACACCCAATCGGGTATTGAATGTCTCCAGGCCTTAGTTTTCCTAGTTGCCACCATACATCCTCTGACAACCATCCTATATTCCTCCCAAATGGCCAGCCCCTCCTTCCATGATCTGTATACACTAGTATCAAGTGGATAACTTGTTGTTTTTTTATAAATGGGGGGTGAACTAAATTCACTGCTATAAAAATGTTAGAATTTGAGTTTAAAGAAGACTTGAAAGCCTTTATGAAGATGTTGTCCTTCATGAGACACGCTAGCCACTTGCCTTACTTCATAATGCTGAGGAGAACCATCTGTAAAAGGTGAACTAAATTGAATTCTGGAAAAATATTAAATAAAAGAAGACAAGTTGCCAAAGCCCAAAAAATTTTTTCCCAAATTCATTCTCTGCCTCATGAAAGTTCTGGGATTCTCTGTTGTTTTCCAGCATAAAGCAGACTCAGGTGCATGAATTCAATTCTACATCAAAATCTGTAAACTCACTGATGTTGTAGCCCGAGGCAGCATGCAGAGCTCCAAACTTCCAAAAACTGGTTGAGATCTGATCCTACCTCTTGATCTGAGTTGTGACAATTTTAATCCTTTGAATAATATGTTGTGCATTGAACCTGTTCGGTAGGAGGACAAGGAGAGCTCAGAGACAGTAACATAATTTTATTAGAATAATACTGTACTTTGCCGTGAATTCATTCCTGTAGAGTTAGGAATGAGAATCTGTATTGTTTAAATCACGACAAGGACATGAAAGTTCACTGATTTACACACATATTTGTGTATAGTCAGGAACAAGGTTTTTATTCTATTAAGTAATTCTATTCTATTAATTCTATTAATTAAATTGTATTAATTTTCCTCTGCAATTAT